>PVIW01009920.1:0-48120 GCA_004026585.1 Noctilio leporinus
AAGGAAGGAAGGAAGGAAGGAAGGAAGGAAGGAAGAAAGAAAGAAAGAAAGAAAGAAAGAAAGAAAGAAAGAAAGAAAGAAAGAAAGAAAGAAGGAAAGAAAGAAAAAAGGAGGGGGGGAGAAAGTCACAAGACAAAGAGAAATCAATATTAATAAAGAAAGGTTTTAGCTGTGTGTTCCCCCTTTATGATTTCTGATTGGTCCAGGAGGAGCCAGAACCTGTGGGCTTTACCAGGAAGAAAAGGAAAAGAAAAATTTAAAAAAAAATAAAAGGAAGGAAGAAAAGAATAAAGAAAGGGTTTAGAAAGGCTGGGGAAGGGAGGAATACTTAGATGGAGGACTGGGAATGTGTTATAGCCACAGAGTGAGTAGACTTTAATTCGAGAGTAGGGGGAGGGTCTTGGGTATTTAGGTGGATTGAGGTATGGTGGGGATTAAGAATATGTGAGAAGTAACTTTTGCAAAGGATATGTGGGGGATTAATAATTTATATTGCTCTCGGTATAACTCAGGTGCTTGAGATTGGCAGCATTCCCTTTCCTGAGGCTGCCTCTTTTTCTTGGTCAGGACTTGACAGTCTATAGTCTATATTCTAGCTGGTCTTGGCATGTGGCAGGGCCTCTGATTGTCACAGTAGGGATGATTCTGAGTATCCTCCCCCAGGTAGGCTTGGCCTTCTACAGCCTGGCTGGGTTTTAGGGCTGCCGGTGTTCTGGAGCCTGCAGGGTGCCCCCTCCCACTCGTGGCGGAGGTTCCTGCCCCGGATGAGCACCCAGCACCCCTGCAGGGCGGCCTGCAACTTTGCTGGTCCCTGTGACGACTGGCCCCACCCCCGCAGTTCTGGGAGGAGGCCGCCTGTGTCTGTCAACATTGTCCCAGGTCCGCCTAACCTGTCCCGCCCTTCTGGGGTGGGCACCACTCCTCCAAGCCAACCAGCTCTCCGCAGAGCCCTTTATGTAGCCTCTGTGGTGAGCCCCTCCCAGGCGTGGGCGGTGCGGCCTTTGTCTCCGGCAATGGCGGTCAGTTGTCCCCACTACTAGTTCCCGGCTCACCTGCCCAGTGTTTGGAGTTTCCGCGGAGCTTGGTGGCCTGTGTGGTTGCACAGGGCTGGGCCTCCCCCCTTGCAGGGGCTTCTAGCTGCTGTTTCCCCAGTAGCCCAGCAGCACCGTTTTCGGCCTTCTCGCAGCCCCAGCTGGTGCACTTCCGGCTCCCCTGCTCCAGCTTCCCGCAGGACTCTTCTCCTCCTCCTGTAGCCCCGCACGGAGCCTCCTATACCTGTTACTAGAGTGAGTCTCTCACACAGTCCCTCCCCTGCAAGAGTTCAATTCCGCGTTCCCTACGGTGTTTGCCCTCACTGCCCGCACTTCACCGTTGAGACTTCCAGTCGCCAGGGAGCCTTGAACTGGCCCGTCAAACTCGCCCCCCTGGGCAGAGCTGCCACTGCCCAGGGCCCACCTTGGCCCGCAGGCTGGTTGGTCGGCAACACCTCACCTGCTGTCCTGCTGGCCTCCTCTGCCTCTGGGCTGTCCTCCCCTGTGTCCAGATGCTGCCCGTTCCAATTCCTAGGGTCCTGAAGACGTCTCACGCTCCCTATCTTGTCCTCTAGCTGCTTTGGAACTCGAGAACACCATCAGCACTCCTCTCTACTCTGTCACCATCTTCCCCTCTGGTCCAAATAGCTTCTTGATCTATCCCCATGGCACTTGCTCCTTTTGTTCTTGTAATGCTGTTTACAGATAGGGAAAAAGCTAATTTCTGATTGGAAGGGCTGCTTACAGATTCCTGAAGGAGGAAAATGATCCAATGTGAGGATTTAAAGTGTAAATATAGATGTAATCTTCAACCTCATGAGTTCTCCTAGTCTGAGGTTTTAGCGTCTTATGAATACCAAGACTTGAGCCTACTTTAATAAAGTCCTCAGTTTTCAATTCTCACTGCCCCATTTGAAGTCTCAATTTGTGGATGGTCTGGGGATTTCTCTCATGTATTTCCAAGCTGTCCCTCAGCCCTTCTGCCAAGAGCTTTTCATTGTTGCTACTTGCCGATAGCTGGCCAGGGCCTTGGGGATTTGTGCCAGCTACGTCCTAACCAAGTGACACTTACTATTTATCATTAAACCAAGGTTGGAATTTATGAGAGATGTGGAGTCTTTCCTTAGCTGTTAGATGTGGGACTTTGTTAAACCAAAGGGGGATTTTGGCTGGCCACTACCACCCGTAGGCAAATTCCAGAGGTAGAGGTTGGTGAGAAAGGAGAGGCCTTTATTCAAATGCTACACAATCTGAGCAAATGGCAGACTCTTGTCTCAAAAGCTTATCCCCTCCAGCTCATCCCCTCCAGAACCCAAAGGAAAACCCAGCCACTGTCACTCATCCAGACCAAAACCAAAGGAACATCCAGAGTTCCTTCTCCCATTTGGAGTACCCTTTCTTGAAGGCCACAGGCAGCTGCTGAGTGATCATCTAGGCAGGCCTCAGGCTCTCTCCTTAAAACCTGCATATGGGATCAGCATCACCATTGGACATGTGACTTCCAGGGCCAGAGGGTCCCCAAAACATACTAGCCAGTGAATTTATGAGGGGGGTAAGAACCTTCCTCTTCTATCCCCTGGGCTTATGTTAGTTTCCCATGTAGGACAGCTTTCCAAGTCCAAATTTGCACACACTCCAGGAAGGTCTGTCCCCCAACCAATCCCTTCTGTTCCCCAGGCTAGAATGGCAGATTTCTTTGATACATCACCTCCCCTTGCTGCCATTTTTACTGCTATGATGCATGTGCTTACTTTTCCCTAGTCCCATCCCAATCAGATGCCAGAAAGCAGTAGGAGGACTTTCCCTGCCATCAATTGTCTCAATGGCCTTGTGTGTACTAGGTATGATGCTGCTTCTCATCGCCATCTTGCCCAGGGTAGGGGAATCTGCCAACAGTCTATCGGTTTCAGGACCTCAAGTAATATAGCATAATTAAGCTTCAGTTTTGAGAGACTGAATAAACACATGGATTGTGATCAGACCATAAAAAAATTAAACCCTGATCCACTTTCTGCAGCAATCAATTAGTCAGATATTAAGTACTGACAGTCAACCAGTCAGTACTTAATAACTGACAGCTCCTCTAATATTTAGCACACTTTCAAACTAGAACCAAAAAGCAAAAGCCAAAAATGCTCCTTAAACCAATCCCATAAGATTTCTGACCTCTATCAGCCCACTTTTTGCCACCCCATGCCAACACCCTCCATCAGGGCACACCTGCAGCCTCCCCTTTTCCCCACTCCTGTTACAGCCTTTGAATCTCTACTAAATGCAAGTGATTGTTGATGACTTCTCTCTATTGTGAGCATGGACAACCTAATCAGGAGGAGGGCTGGACAAACCTGAAAGTTTGTGTCCCTGGGATGATCCTTAAGCATCAGGATCCTTAAGCATCATGACAGAGAAGTGTTAATGAATGAGTACATTCATACTCCAGCTTCCTTATCCTTAAGTGGGACATTACTGAGGTGTTTTCCACACAGCCTCTCCAAAGGTCTCTAGCAAGAATGAGCTCTGTGTGTTCTCTGTGTGTTCTCAGAAGTTGCCTATTATTTCCTACCTGCTGCGTTGACATTCCTCCCTTCCCTGTCTTATTCCTCATCTCCTCACTGTGTCTCTCAGCATTGCCTCCAGAAGTTATTTGCACCCAAATCTCTTATTCATGGTTTGCTTTAGGAGGAATTCATGTTTTTAAATATATTCTATTAATTTTGCTGTTACAGTTGTACCAATTTTCCCTCTTTGCCCCCCTCCATCCAGTACATCCATTCCCTCACATAATGTCCCCTTAGTTCATGTCCATGTGTCATGCATATAAGTTTTTTGGCTTCTTCATTTCCTTTATTTTTCTTCACATATCCCTGTCTATTCTTTAATCACCAACGAGTAATTGTGTTTATTTCTTTCACATTCAGACAATTCACTCTTTTTTAAAAAAGATTTTATTCATTATTTTCAGAGAGAAGAGCAGGGAAGGAGGAAGAAAGGGAGTGAAGCATCAATATATGGTTGCCTTCCACCTGCCTCCAGTTAAGGACCTAACTGGAAGCCTGGCTTGCAACCTGGTTATGTGCCCTAACAAGGGAATCAAACCAGTGACCTTTGGCTTTGCAGGCCAGTACCAATTCAATGAGCCACACCAGCCAGGGCAACAATTCACCATTTAATTACTGCTTTCTAACTCAAATTGTATTAATAAAAAGTTTTCGTTATTGTAGAATGCTTACATTACTTCATTTGTTTAAAAAATTAATTTTTGCCCTGGCTGGTGACTCAGTGGATAAGGTGCCAGCCTGCAAACCAAAGGTCACTGTTTTAATTTCCATCCAGGGCACATAACCAGGTTGCAAGCCAGGTCTCGAGCCAGGTCCATAGCTGGAGGCAGGTGAAAGACAACCTTACATTGATGTTTTCTCTCTCTATCTCTGCCTCCCCCCACCCTTTCTCTCTCTCTGGAAATAATAAATAAAATCTTTTTAAAAAATTACGTTTTAGGAGATCAAAGATGGCAACAGAGTAGAGAGCAGTGCTAATGGTGTTCTCGAGTACCAGAGCAGCTAGAGGACAGGATAGGGAGCACAAGACATCTTCAGGTCCCTAAGAATTGGAGCAGTCAGCATCTGGACTCAGGGGAGCACAGCCCAGAGGCAGCAGAGACATGCAGGAGAGCAGGTGAGGGGTCTCTGGACCTACCGGCCTGCAGGTCGAGGTCAGCTCTGGGCAGTGGCGGCTCTACCCAGAGGGGTGCATTTAACTGATGCCAGCTCCAGGCTCCCTGGCTACTAGAAATCTGAACAGTAAAGTGTGGGCAGCAAGGGCAAAAGCCGGGAGGGAACTTGAAAATGAACTCCTGCAGGGGAGGGACTGTGTGAGGGACTAGCTCCGGCAAAAGGGAGAGGAAACTCCTCACAGGGCTAGAGGCGTAGGAGGAGAGTCCTGCGGGGAGTAGGAGCCACGGAGCAGGGAAGCGCACCAGCCGGGGGCAGTGAGAGGGCCGAAAATGATGCTGCTGGGCCACTGGGGAAACAGCAGCTTGAAGCCCCTGCGAGGGGGGAGGCCCAGCCCTGCGCACCCACACAGGCCCCCAGACTCCCACAGAAACTCCAAACTGCTAGCCAGGAATGAGTAACTGGGGCAAATGGCCCACCCATTGCCTGGGACAAAGGCTGCAGACGCTGGGATAGGCACATCACAGAGGCCGTGTAAAGGACTCCTCGGGAGATCTGGTCTACTTAGGGGATTGGCTCTTGCCCAGGGGAGCTAGGCAGTGTTGGGAGACCCCAGGCACTATTGGTGGTAGGGGGCTGCCTCCTCTGGGAGCTGCAGGGGCAGGGCCAGTCATCACAGGCACCAGCGAGGTTGCAGGTTGCCCTGCAGGGGTGCCAGGTGCACATCACAGGCAGGAACCTCTGCCAGGAGTTGGAGGGGACACCCTGTGGGCCACAGAACACCTGCAGCTCTAAAACCCAGCTAGGCTACTGAAGGCCCAGCCTACCTGCAGGCTGACACTCAGAATCAGCCCTGACTGTGACAATCAGAGGCCCTGCCACTCCAAAACCAGCTAGCTATAGACTGCAGAGACCTGACCAAGAAAAAGAGGCAGCCTCAGGAAATGGATTACTGCTAATCTCAAGCACCTGAGTTATACCAAGAGCTACATGAGCTGTTAATCCCCAACATATCCTTTTCAAAAGTTACTTCTCACATATTTTTAATCCCTCCCTATCTCAATCCACCTAAATACCCAAGACCCTCCCCCTACTCTTGCTTTAAAGTCTACTCACTCTCTGACTACAAGGCATTCCCAGTCCTCAATTTAAGTATTCCTCCTGTCCCCAGGCACCTAAACCCGTTCTTTATTCTTTTCTTTCTACCTTTTTGTTTTTTCCCCTCCTTTTCTTTCCTTCTTTTCTTTTCTTTCTTTCTTTCTTTTCTTTTTTTTCTTTTCTTTTCTTCCTGTTAAAGCCCACAGGTCCTGGCTCCACCTGGATCAATCGGAGATCATAAAGGGTGAACAGATACCTAAACCCTTTCTTTATTAATATTGGTTTTTATTTGTCTTGTGACTTTTTCCTTTTTTTTTTTTTTTTTTTTTTTTTTTTCTCCCTGATATAAGCCCAGAGGTCCCGGCTCCACATGGACCAATCAGAGATCATCAAGGGTGAACAGCCACCTAAACCCTTTTTGCTGGTCATATATATATATGATTATTATTAATTTGTTCTGCTAAAAGCACTCAGGTCCTGGCTCCATCTGGACCAATCAGGGGTTATTAAAGGTGAACAGCTATCTAACCATTTCTTATTATTATTATTATCCTTTTTATTTCTTTTTTTCTTTTTTCCTTTTTTTCCTGCTAAAAGCCCACAGGCCCAGATCACAACCAGACAGCCCAAATAAAGGAAACACCAAGAACAAAAAGTGGAGAAAATCTGGGAGATTACAACATTGAACACTACAAATCTCCTATCACAGAAGGGTGCTCAACTAAGGCAAGGAAGCAAAGCAGGATAATCCAAGGAAAAAACAAAAAATAAAAATAGAACAAGACCAGACACCCAAAATGGGGAAAAAAAGAATCAGTCCATCACCAAAAGGAAAGGAAGAATCCCCAGAAAGACCCCCAAATGAAACAGAGGTACCTGAAATATCAGATAAGGAATTCAAAAGAATGATGATAGAGAAGCTCAATGAGCTCAGCCACATCAAAGAAAACTATAAAAAACTCCAGGAGAACTACAAGGAACTCCAGGGAAGTTACAAGGAACTTACAGAGAGCTACAACAACATGAAAAAGAACATAGAAACTATCAGTAAGTGCCAGGAGGAAATGAAGAATACAATTTCTGAATTGAAGAATACAGTAGAAGGAATCAACAGTAGGCTAGAGTAAACAGAGGATCGGATCAGTGAGTTGGAGGATAATGTAGACAAATACTCCAAGACAGTACAAGAGAATCAAAAAAGGCTGAACAAGACTGAAGAGGGGTGAAGAGAGCTGCAGGACAACATGAAACGTAACAACATCCTTATCATAGGGATACCAGAAGGAGAAGAGAAACAAGGAATGGAAAACCTGTTCAAAAAAGTCATGATAGGAAATTTCCCTAACATGATGAGTGAAAACATTAATCAAATTCAGGAAGCACAGAGGATTCCAATGAAGATCAACCCAAACAGACCAACACCAAGGCACATTATTATTAAAATGGCTAATTTCAAAGACAAAGAGAGAATCCTAAAAGCATCAAAAGAGAAATGACAAATAACATATAAAGGGGCTCCAATAAGTGTATCAAATGATTATTCAACAGAAACAATTCAAGCCAGAAGGGAATGGCAAAAAGTATTTCAAGTCATGGTAAACAAAGGCCTGCAACCAAGAATACTTTACCCAGCAAGGCTCTCATTCAAGATAGAAGGAGAAATAAGGAGCTTCCCAGACAAAAAAAGAGACTCAAAGAATACACCTCTACCAAACCAGTACTGCAAGAAATGCTGAAGGGTCTGCTTTAAAAATAAATAAATAAATAAAATGAAGAAACAGAGAGAGCCAAAGAGGAATACACATATAAAGGGAGAAAATGGCAATGAATAAGTAACAATCAATAATAACCTTAAAAGTAAATGGATTAAATGCACCAATCAAAAGACATAGGGGCCCTGGCTGGTGGTACAGTGGATAAGGTGCCGGCCTGCAAACCCAAAGGTTGCCGGTTCAATTCCCAGCCAGGGCACATAACCAGGTTGAAAGCCAGGTCTCCAGTCAGGTCCTTAGCTGGAGGCAGGAGAAGGGCAACCATACATTGTTGTTTCTCTCACTCCATGCCTCTCTCCCTTCCCCTCTCTCTGAAAATAATAAATAAAATATTAAAAAAAAAAAACCACATAGGGTAGTCGAATGGATAAGACAACATGACCCACATATATGCTGTCTTCAAGAGACCCACCTCAGAGCAAAAGATCGACACAGATTGAGAGTGAAGGGATGGAAATATATATATCAAGCAAATGGACATGATAAAAAAGCTGGAGTAGCCCTGGCTGGTAGCACAGTGGTTAAGGCGCCGACCTGTGAACCCAAAAGTCGCAGGTTCGATTCCCCAGCCAGGGCACATAACAAGGTTGCAAACCAGGTCTCCAATCAGGTCTGTGGTTGGAGGCAGGTGAAAAGCAACCTTACATTGATGTCTCTCTCCCTCTCTGCCTCCCTCCCTTCCCCTCTTTCTGAAAATAATGAAATAAAATCTTAAAAAAAAAAAAAAAAAGCTGGAGTAGCAATACTGATTTCAGATAAAATAGATTTTACAATGAAGGCCATAAAAAGGGACAAAGATGGACATTTCATAATACTTAAGGGAACAATCCGTCAAGAAGAAATAACTCTGATAAATATATATGCACCCAACATAGGAGCTCTGAAATATATAAGGAAAATCTTGGAAGACTTTAAGAAAGACATAGATAGCAACACACTAATAGTAGGGAGTTTTAATACCCCACTATCAACAATGGACAGATCTTCCAAACAAAAAATCCCCAGAGATGTTGTGGCATTGAACAATACTCTAGAGGAAATGGACCTACCTGATGTATACAGAATCTTTTACCCCAAAGAAGCAAAATACACATTCTTTTCAAAGGCACATGGATCATTCTCTAAGATAGACCACATGGTATGTCACAAGACAAGCCTCCACAAATACAGGAAAATTGAAATCATACAAAGTATCTTCTCAGATCACAATGGCTTGAAACTAGAAACCAATCTCAAGGGAAAAAAACAAAAATTCTCTAACTCATGGAGAATGAATAACATGCTTTTAATCAATGAAGGGGTTAACAGTGAGATCAAAGATGAAATAAAAAAGTTCCTGGAAACAAATGACAATGAACACACAATAGCCCAAAACTTATGGGATACAGCATAGGCAGTGTTCAGGGGGAAATTTATAGCAATACAGGCCTTCCTAAAAAGGTCACATGAAGTTTATAAAAACAACGTAACCACAAAGCTCCAAGAACTAGAGGAGCAACAACAATCAAAGCCCAGAGCAAGTAGAAGAAAGGAAATCATCAACATCAGAGCAGAACTAAATAACTCAGAGATTCAAACTACAATTCGAAGAATCAACAGGTCCAGGAGCTGGTTCTTTGAAAAAATAAACAAAATTGACAAGCCCTTATCCAGACTCATCAAGATAAAGAGAAAGATGATCCAAAGAAACAAATCAGAACTGACAGAGGAGAAACCACATCTGATACATCAGAAATACAAAAGATTGTAAGAAATTACTACAAACCATATGACAAAAAATATGCAACCTAGATCAAATGGACAAATTTCTGGAAATGTATAATCTACCAAAACTGAACCCAGAGGAGGCAGAAAGCCTGAATAGGCCAATAACAACTTGTGAAATTAAAGAAGTCATCCAAAATCTCCCAAAGCACAAAAGCCCTGGACCAGATGGCTACATGGGTGAATTTTACCAAACATTTCAAGAAGAACTAACTCCTATCCTCCTCAACCTATACCAAAAAAATTCAGGAACAGGGAAGACTCCCAAATTCTTTCTATGAAGCCAATATTATTCTAATTCTAAAACCAGGGCAAGACACAACTAAGAAAGAAAGCTACAGGCCAATATCTCTGATGAACATAGATGCTAAAATTCTCAACAAAATATTGGCCAAACGGATTCAGCAGTATATTACAAAGATTATGCACCATGATTAAGTGGGTATCATCCCAGGGATGCAAGGATGGTACATCATTTCTAAATGAATAAATGTAATACACCACCTCAACAAATTGAAAGATAAAAACCATATGATCATATCAATAGATGCTGAAATAGCATTTGATAAAGTGCAGCAACCATTTATGATAAAAACACTCAGGAAAATGGGAAAGGAGGGAGCATACCTCAACATCATAAAGGCCATCTATGAGAAATCTGAAGCCAACATCATACTTAATGGACAAAAACTGAAAACTTTCCCACTAAGATCAGGAAGGAGACATGGCTGTCCACTTTCTCCACTTCTATTCAACATTGTCTTGGAAGTTCTAGCTATAGCCATCAGAGAAGGAAAAGGAATCAAAGGTACCCAAATTGAAAAGCAGGAAGTCAAACTGTCATTATTTGCAGATGATATGATAGTGTACATACAAAACCTGATGGACTCCTCCAAAAACTTACTCAACCTAATAAGCAAATTTAGCAAAACTGCTGGGTATAAAGTCAATATCCAGAAATCAAAAGCATTTTTGTATACCAATAATGAAACAACAGAAATAGAAGTGAAAAAACAAATCCCATTTACCATTGCAACAAGAGAAATAAAGTACCTAGGAATCAACTTAACTAAGGAGGTCAAAGACCTGTACTCAGAAAACTACAGAACAATGAAGAAAGAAATCAAGGAAGACACAAATAAATGGAAGCATATACCATGTTCATGGATGGGAAGAATTAACATCATTCAAATGTCCATACTACCCAAAGCAGTCTACAGATTCAATGCAATCCCAATTAAAATACCAATGACAGACTTCACAGAAATAGAAAAAATACTTCAAAAATTTAGATGGAGCCACAAATGCCCACGAATAGCCACTGAAATCTTGAGAAAGAAGAACAAGATAGGAGGAATTACAATACTGGACTTCAAACAATACTACAAGGCTACTGTCAACAAAACAGCATGGTACTGGCATAAGAATAGACATATAGATCAATGGAACAGAATAGAGAGCTCAGAAATTAACCCAGGACTGTATGGTCAACTAATATTTGACAAAGGGGGAAGGAACATCCAATGGAATAAAAACAGTCTCTTCAACAAATGGTGTTGGGAGAACTGGACAGCAACATGCAAAAAGATAAAACTAGACCACCAACTTACACCATACACCAAAATAAACTCAAGATGGATAAAGGATTTAAACATAAGCAGTGCCACCATATAGGTCCTGGAGAAAAACATAGGCAGTAAACTTTTGGATATCCTATGCAGAAATATGTTAACTGATACTTCACCAAGGGCAGAGGAAATCAAAGAACGAATCAACAAATGGGACTATATCAAATTGAAAAGTTTCTGTTCAGCTAAAGAAAACATCAGCAAAATTCAAAGGGAACCAACTGTATGGGAAAACATAATTGCCAATGATACCCCAGACAAGGGTCTGATCTCCAAAATATATAAAGAACTAATGCGACTCAACACCAGGGAAAAATGGGCAAAGGACCTGAACAGACATCTCACTGAGGAAGATATACAAAGGGCCCAGAGGCATGTGAAAGAATGCTCAACATCACTAGTCATCAGAGAGATGCTAATTGAAACCAGAAGTAGATACCACCTCAAAACTTTCAGAATGGCAATCATCAACAAATCAACAAACAACAAGTGTTGGAGAGGATGTGGGGCAAAGGGAACCCTGGTGAACTATTGGTGGGAATGTAGGCTGGTGCAGCCACTGTGGAAAACAGTATGGGGTTTCCTTAAAAAACTCAAAATGGAACTGCCTTTTGATCCAGCAATTCCACTACTTGGACTATACCCAAAGAATCCTGAAACACCAGTTCAAAAGAACCTATGTACACCTATGTTCATAGCAGCACTATTTACAATAGCCAAGTACTGGAAACAGCCTAAGTGCCCATCAGTGGATGATTGGATCAAAAAACGTTGGTACATTTACACAATGGAATGCTATATAGCAGAAAGAAAGAAGGAACTTGTACCCTTTGCAACAACATGGATGGACCTGGAGAGTATTATGCTTAGTGAAATAAGCCAGTCAGTGAAGGACAAATATCATATGATCTCACCCATTACAGGACAATAATGAACAAAACTAACAATAAGCAAAACAGAACCAAATATATGAATGCAGTGAATAGGCCTTCAGTGTTCATGGTGAAAGGGGTGTGGGGAGGGGGGAGGCGGAGGCAAGGAAGGGGAGCAGCTTAGACAGGAACCTAGTATGGAGGAACCATGGACACGGACAACAGGTGGGATTGACTTTAGGGGGAATGGGTGGGTGGGGAGGGGCACAGAGGGGAGCAAAAAGGGGATGGATGTTATAAAACAACAATAAAATTTTAAAAATAAATAAATAAAGAGGAAAGTGATATCTTTGCCAAAAAAATTACATTTTAAGTAATATCAATTGCAATATTACCAACCACATGCACAAATACATTTACACATATATATATTTACAAATATTTAAAGTCCAAACTGGATTTTAGAGTTAATACAAAAAATAAAAATGTTAATATGTGATTATTACATGTTAAATGATAACATTTTAGATACATTGTAGTAAGCATTTTTCTTTTTTTATTATTTAGTACTTATTTTACACTGGAATGCTATTTTTGTGAACTAGATCACAGAAATGGTGTGTTGCAGAACTCACATTTGTGAAAGTTTTCCTTGGAGACAGTGCCAAACTCACAGGAAAAATTAATTTGGTTTCTAAGTCAGCTCCCACCCCCTCCAATAATATAACTCAACTTTATTTTAAGCTACTGGAACTACAACTTATTCTTTTTGGAGTTTTTCTTCTTAGAGTGATTTTCTTTTTCCATGCAGAGGTCCATTTTCCTGTTTCTATTCTACACATTTCACCAGTTGAAGCCTCCAGAAATAATGGCACCTGCAGTGCTCAGCTGGTCCCCCCAGAATAGAAATTATGATGTCTACTAATTTGAGGTTTTAAAAAACCCTAGGACTTAAATAATTTTGTAGAATAGCATTCTAGCTATGTTTTGAACTTGTGGTTGACTTACTATGTTGTCCTAAACTAACCAGTGAACTAGTTAAGTGTCTGTTAAGGTAGAGATTACATACACTCACATTTGAATAATGAATTTTACTATAGCATTAAAACCTTTTCCCAAGCACCCCCAGTTTGGGGGCCTTCATTGCTAGAAAAGTCTATTTCCATTATCTGTTTGAAAGGAATCTCATCTAACTTAAATGCTAATATGAGAATATACAGTATATTGACTATGTACATGAATCATATAGTTAGTAGTTGTTAACTCCATTCCAAATTAGTTGTCACTCTCAACATCTTTTCTAACTGAAAGGTTGACTAATTTCTCAACATATCAACTACCAGTTGGTTGATATTTAGAACATAAATTGCTAATAACCTCTATATATTATACCCCCACAAGTAAGCACATTTTGTAACAGTGAATAGAAAGATGGCATTTATTCTATGTAATGTACATACATCCACATTTTCTAACTTTTTTTACCTGCATTCAATTTTTCTAAGTTACTGCAAGTAACTTGATTTTCAACTCATAAAATAATGCCAAGATAAAGAAACTTAGATTGCAGATATAACATACAGAACTATACATTATTCAGTAAGAGCTATGTAAAACAAGATTATTTTAAAACATTCATAAGTTAAAATTGGTTCTTATCCATTTAGCTACCCTATGTCTTATGATTGGTGCGTTTAATCCATTTTACCTTTAAGATTATTATTGATAAGTACTTACTTACTCATTGACAATTTGTTCCTGTGTTCCTCTCTGTTCCTTCATCTTCTTAAAGCAGACCTGTTAGCATCTCTTACAGTGCTGGTTTGGTAGAGATGTATTCTTTTAGCCTTCCTTTGTCTGGGAAACTCCTTATTTCACCTTCCATTTTGAATGAGAGCCTTGCTGGGTAAAAGTAGTCTTGGTTGTAGGCCTTTGTTTCTCTTGCTTAGAATATTTTTTACCATTCCCTTTTAGCCTGCAGTGTTTCTGTTGAGAAATCAACTAATAACCTTATCAGAGCCCCCTTCTATGTTATTAGCTATTTCTCTTTTGATGCTTTTAGGAATCTCTCCTTGTCTTTGAAATTTGTCATTTTAATTATGATGTGTCTTAATGGGGGGGCCTCTTTGGGTTCACCTTCATTGGGACCCTCTGTGCTTCCTAAATTTGCATGGCTTTTTCTCTCATCAAGTTAGGGAATTTTTCTGTCGTTACTTTTTCAAACAGGTTTTCTATCCCTTGCTCCTCCTCTTCTCCTTCTGGTGTCCCCTATCTATGATACAGATATTATTACCTCTCCTGTTGTCCTGCAGCTCTCTTAAAATCTTTTCATTCTTTTTCAGTCTTTTTTCATTTTGTTGTACTATCTGGGAATTTTTTTCTACATTGACCTCCAGCTCACTGATTCAATCCTCTGCTTCCTGTAGCCTTCTACTGTGTACTGATTCCTTCTATTGTATGTGTGTGTGTGTGTGTGTGTGTGTGTGTGTGTGTGTGTATTTCTTTTTTAATATGGAATTCTTCACAAATTTGCATGTCATCCTTCTGCAGGGGCTATGCTAATCTTCTCTGTTTTATTCCAATTTTAGTATATGTGCTGCTGAAGTGAGCACTTCTACTGTGTTTTTCAATTTGGAAATTGTATTCTTCATTTCCTCCTGGCCCTTATTGATGGTTTCTATTCCTTTTTAATGCCAGTATAGTTCTCAGTAAGTTCCTTGTAGCTTCCCTAGAGCTCTTCATAGTTCCCATGAAGTTGCTTATAGTTTTCTTTGAGCTAACTGAGCTCATTGGGCTTCTCTATCATCATTATTTTGAATTCCACATCTGATAGTTTGCTTGCCTCTATTTAATTTATCACTCTTTTTGGTGAGTACTCCTTTTCTTTCTATGGGGGCTTGTTTCTTTGTCTACCCATTTTAGGTGACTCTTCTTGTTTGTTTCTGCTTCTTAGGTTTCATGGAAGTTTCTGCTTCTATGAAAGCAGTAACTGGTCTGCTTTCAGTTCCTGTCTTCATGATGTGACCTTCTGTGGTATAGAGGTGCACTTTCCTCACTTCCTGGATCTGCCCCTTGTGACATTAGCTAGTGTCCCAACCTTGGCCTAGTCAGCCTCTTGGAGACTACCAAAGATGCACTATCTTTGCCTGTCTCTTGATTCGTTAATCCAATCAATCTGCAATTAGCAGTCAGGTTTAGGTGGATTAATTCCTGTATGTGGGGCTATGGCTTCCCCTGAGGCTACTACCACTTGGAGAAGAATGGTCAGCCTGTGGTGTGGGGGATAAATCAACCCTGGGACCTCGTTGGCTACTCCCTCATTTCCCTTCTCAAGGCTACTACCCCAAACTCTCTTTCAACATCTCTGGTTCACTCTGCCCTCCCTCTCCTGGAGACCAGGGTAAGTGGGTGCTAATGCATTTTCCTGCATGGTCCCTTTAAGAACTTTAGCTGTCTTTTTCAAGCTGGCTAAACCTGATGGCATTTTGCTTTTCACAGCAGGATGCTGTTTTACTCTCAGCTTTGTTGCTGTAGGCTAGGAAGCCCAGCTCAGGATTTATAACTCATTCTTCTCAGGTGGAACCTCCAGATGCTGAGATGTTTCTCCATCCCTTCAACTGCTGCCCGTCAGAACCCAGCCAGCCCTCTCGCATCTCCACACTTACTACCAATCATGTTATGATTAAGCAATCTTTTCTGTTCTGTCCGTGGTTATAAGGCTTCTTTGCAGTTGGTGTTCTATTGGTTATTTTGGATGATTTCTCCACAATTAAGTTGTAATTGTTTCTGGGAAGAGATTGGTGTAGCTCCACTTTCTCCTCCACTATCTTGGTTCTCTCAGAACTCCTGGTTTTAGAGAGATTTCAGCATTCCAACTCTACTGATAAAAACATCCACATGTTATTCACTTTTTGAAAGCAAATCTTTAAAATTTAAAATAAAATATAGAAGATGGAAAAATCAAAATTTCAAGGGAGACATAAAATATCTTGTGAATATTTTAATGCACGAGGCTTCAGAAATAGATATAACCCTAAGATCATAAAGGAAGTTAAAAGCAAAGATGGGAAAGTACTTAATTACTGAAATGAAACAACACATATTTAAATAAAATATTGATAATGGTAAGTAGTATGGATGTATATGTATGCATGTGTGTATCCTAATTGTCAGGTAAGATTGTTTTTAATGAATCAGTTGTCATCACATTTTATCACCACCCTTATGAGGGCCTGAGAATGAGAATGACAACTCTGTGTGTGTGTCTAAATCCTTTTATCTTATTTTTTTAGATTTTTTATTTATTATTTTCAGAGAGAAGGGCATGGAGGGAGGAAGAAAGGTATGCATGGTTGCCTTTCACCTGCCCTCAGCTAAGGACCTGGCTGGAGATCTGGCTTGCAAGCTGGTTATGTGCCCAGACTAGGGAATAGAACCAGTGACCTTTGGATACACAGGCCAGCACCAGTCCACTGAGTCACACCAGTCAGAGCTAAATTCTTTCATCTTAAGTAAACATTCAGAATATTCAGGTTTCCTGATTGGGTAAATTTAATTAACCTTTAATTATTGCACATGTTATTCACTTTTTGAAAGCAAATCTTTAAAATTTAAAATAAAATATAGAAGATGGAAAAATCAAAATTTCAAAGGAGACATAAAATATCTTGTGAATATTTTAATACATGGAGCTTCAGAAATAGGTATAACCCTAAGATCATAAAGGAAGTTAAGGCCCTGGCTGGTAGCACAGTGGATAAGGTGCCAGCCTGAGAACCAAAAGGTTGCAGGTTCAATTCCCCAGCCAGGGGCCATAACCAGGTTGCAAACCAGGTCTCCAGTCAGGTCTGTGGCTGGGGGTGGGTGAAACGCAACCATACATTGATGTCTCTCTCCCTCTCTGCCTCTCTCCCTTCCCCTCTTTCTAAAAAAACAATGAAATAAAATCTTTAAAAAATAAAAAAAAAGCAAAGGTGGGAAAGTACTTAATTACTGAAATGAAACAACACACATTTAAATAAAATATTGATAATGGTAAGTAGTATGGATGTATATGTATGCATGTGTGTATCCTAATTACAAAATATACCCATTCTAGAAAGCACAAAAACTAAAAAGAGAAAAAAAATCCAATGACCCTAGTAATAAACTCTTCAGATGTCATTACTGATAGTTCAGCATAGATAATCCAAATTTATTATATTTTAAAATAAAACATATATGGAAATGCACATATATATTAACAGAATTTATATCAAAATCTATTAACTATTTGCTATCCTGAGTTTTCACTTATTATACTATGAGTTTTTTTCCATCTAACAAAATATTCTCTTTAAGACTTTATTTTTTAGAGAGGGGAAAAGAGGAAGAAAGAAGGGAAGAGAAACATCAATGTGTGGTTGTCTCTTGTGTACCCTTAACTGGGGACCTGGCCAGCTACCCAGGCATGTGGCATGACTGGGGATCAAACAAGTGACCCTTTGGTTCACAGGCCGGCACTCAATCCAATGAGCCACATGAGCCAGAGCCCGTGTCACAAAATATTTATCAGAAACAATCTATAGTTGACTTCTTAACATCTCATTGTATTTATATCCCATCATTCATTTTATCTTTTATTATTAGACATTTATGGTGTTTGCAAATGGTTACCATTATAAATAATGCTGCAGTTAACATCTTTATTTATTTCTTTTTATCTCTTGATTTGTTTCTTATGATACATTATAATAAGTAGAATTTGCTACTTATTATGAATTGCTATTATTCATATTGCTATTATTATGAATACTTTAAAACTGTTGTGTTCTGGCCTGGTTGCTCAGTGGTTGGAACATGATGCTGTACACAAACATATATTGGCCCCAGTTTCTAGGTGTATCCATCAGTTCTCAGTAATCTAGATATGTACAAAGTGGACTCTGGTACTCATCCAAATGTGGATGAACTTTTGGTCAGTCAGGTGTAAGAGAAGGATAAGAGGTCAAGAGAGTTAAGGGCATTTGCAAGATAGTAATTGAAGAGAAACAAATTCTAAACTAAACAGCAATATTGAAAGACATTAAAAAGGAAGCTATACTAGCAATTGGAAACCAAGTCACAATGTGGAACAAAGAAGTGAATTCCTGGGAAGAATAGATAGAATTGGAAGGAAAGGGAGTTGTGACCTGACATTAGATGTCTGAATTTACAATATCAGAGGTAGAAGGTGTCACTAAAAAGTGTAAGAGTATGGTTATAAATGGGTGGCTGAAGTAGTGTAAAGCCAATAACTCCAAAAGTTAGTGTAAGACTGAAAAAAAAAACAAACAACTAGTTAAGAAAAAATGTTAAAACTAAAACCATATCATTAGCATATTTTATTGAATTATCTTTTTTTATACTCTTCAGCTAGGTGGTTTATTTGGGGCTAAGTATTGACTGTTAATCTTCACTAATTTTTTTCATAATATCATACATGCTTGCTTGAGTTTGGAAGAATAAAGTATATTTAATAAATAGAAGTTCAAATGTGGGGGAGATAGGTTGGGACACCCTTGCCTGAGTTGGGAGGGGATGGTAAAATCTGAGTAGCTCACCTTGTCTGGGTCTTCTCTCGTATGTAAAATGAAAATAATGCTACTTATCTTCCTAAATTGTTTTGAGGGTTAAATTAAGCAAATAAAATTAAAGGTTATGCTTGACAGATGAAAAGAGTTTAAACAAATCCCCTAATGCACATGGGTTTACACCAAGTTTAATTAGTATTGTCTTACATGACTGTAAAATTGTAAATAATATTACTGAGACACAAAAAGGATAAAATTTTAAAATAAAATAATCAAAATAACTATGCTTTCTAAGGAATTATCATTGAGATGTGTCAGATTTAGCTATTAAATACATTTTAGATTCTTTTATTTGGTAACCCCTGCCTGCAGGTAACATCAACCAATTTGAACTTCAGAGTTGTTCAGAATTGGTGTGATAGGTAATTAATCCTTGGAAATTTTCTGCCTGGAAATTCTTGGAGGCTAATTTACACTAAAAAAAAAAAAAAATGATTTTATTTAAACTAAAAGGTCATATGTTAAAACTCTTGACTCCTGTGAAGATAGAATAAGTGATCTACAGGCCCAAGGAGGAGCACTGCTAAAGGAGACTGGCCAGGTCTGGTGGCAGAGGCCTGCACAAAAGAGGTAAGTTGTGTTTGCCTTCACTTCTGACTTTCGTTTCCACCTGCATGGAAGATCTTGAATGGGACCATGTGATGATGACCTCAATTTCCTCACCTCAAAATATGCTTACTTTTTGTTATCTACCTGGAAGATTGTGTATATGCCCAAGTGAAATAATGTACAATTTGAATTTTGTAAGTATTCCACACACAAAAAAGATATATCATTTATTGGGGCAGGCTGGCCAGCTGGCTTACATTTTCCAGTTACATTTGGGCTTTCGGCTGTTGCTTGGCAGGAACCATCTCCCTTCTTTTGTTTTTTTAAATCACTTTGTAAAACATTCTCGTTTACCATATGGTTTTCTTTACATTGAAAAGCTCAATGCTTGCTGTTAACTGTAGTCATTGTTTTTCCTAAAGTAACAACAACAACAACAAAAAAATACATATTGAATATAAGAGTAGCTTCTTTCATAGGGTAGCAAGTTGATTTAATATAAAATGAGCATCTAACCTGGCACATTTAATTACAGTGCTGAAGACCCAGAGATTTACTTGAAAATGAGCCAAGGGCATTTAAAATGCTCATTAACTGGCAATGAATGGTCAGTTCTGGGTTACATGCATGCATATTAATCAACAGGGACTTCTGGGAAGCCAGATGTACAGGTGTTTTTCTACATAAATGTGCATGTAAAAATGATTCCATACTCAATTTCTCATGACAACT
The DNA here is from genome assembly GCA_004026585.1 of Noctilio leporinus. Lineage (NCBI taxonomy): Eukaryota > Metazoa > Chordata > Mammalia > Chiroptera > Noctilionidae > Noctilio > Noctilio leporinus. Next base: position 19,729 of record PVIW01009920.1, read on the forward strand.
CAGTGGATCAGCCAGTAGTTCAGTGCTTTACTGAAAATTTCAACTAAGACTTTTCATTTATTTAGGTGCATAGAGAAAGGAAAAGCAGCCTCAAACTATAAAGAAATCCTTGGTTTCTTTTAAATAAATTGGGCCATGCTAATTACATAAAATGTTTGTGTCACACAGCATAATAAAAATAATCATGATGGTACAAATAAAAAAAAATAAGGAAAAACTCAGCAGATGAGCAAATTTATAAACTACAGATACAAAGAAAATATAAAACTCAAGGTAAAAATAGTAGCAAGTGACTTTTTCTTTTTATCAGTTTGAAATTCTCTTTGAACATGGATGAACCAAGAAATTATGCACAGAATTTTCACTGAAGACCATTTACAACTTACCATACACTGCACATCTCGCTCAAAAGCTATCAGATTGAATAAGCAGCCTGAAAGATGATAGCTAATGAATGCTTACTGCACTTTGTGGTTGCTTGGGGAATCTGGAAAATATCCTTCATACTCTTCTTGTGTGTGTGTGTGTGGTGTATGTCAGGATATGGAAGAAGCACATATCTTTGGACTTTGATTGTACCTGGACTTTAGTGAAAACTGTAACATTCAATGTTTACATACCTAGCCTGGCCAGAATGTGATAACGGAACTGGCTGGGAAACTCTTGGGAACGAGTTAATGAAGATAACTTGTCCAAAGCTTCCTGGTGAGGCAGTAATAAAGCAGATTGCCTAATAGATAATCCCACTTAGCTCTTTCTGGTTAATGGACTGTTGGTTAATGAACTAATTTTCCTTTTAAGTGTATACCTGTGTAACTTCATATAGCAGCTAGGATAAAAACCCAACCAGGCGATATCAAATAGAAAACGACTTATCTAAAAGTCTCTTTCCTTACCACTCCCCTTCTCCTCTTCTCACTTCCCTACTTCCTGATTCCCCAAATAAACTCACTGTTTTATTCCACAGCAGTCTCTGGCTGTGATTTCTTGCAGCAAGGCTGCCCTGACAGTGTATGTATGTTTAATGGCCAATAAGATCATAAATTCCTTTCTCAAACAAACAAACAAACAAACAAAAAACATGAAAAAAGAACCAATTTGTAAGAAAGACTCAAACTCTTGTTGATTGAGACATCTGTTCCACAGTTTGATCTTCCTGATAAATCTTAGCGTTTCGGCTGTGAAATGATGCATTCGAGTATTGGAGATATAAATATCCTACTGAGATTCCACTCAAGCATACCACATGAAATTAAGAAAAAATAAAACAAAACAAAACTACTGCCTTTCTCAAATACTGTTTTATCCTTCAGTCAAGAATCCACATATAGTTGAAAATCCAGGCCCCAAGAGGGCATACTACATGACATTCTGATAAAGCAAAACTAGGGTCACAAACTGGGGTCACAAAACTAGTGGTTGTCAGGAACTGGGGGGGAAAGGGAAGAACTGAATGCAAAGGGCACAGGGGACTTTGGGGAGTAGGTGAATGTTCTGTCAGGATGCAGTGGCAGTTATAGGATGGTATGCAAATTATCCCACAATAAACATTGCTCTATAGAACCAAAGTGATTTAATGTGGAAAACAGTCTTGAACTCATTGTCATTTCTTCTGCTACTAAACATGTATCCACTCAGAGGCCATCTTCTAATCAGACTCACAATTGTTATTAGAGCCATTGGTGCTAAGTCAAGATCAGGAGGCACACTGCTGAATGTCAGCTCTTCCTGGTGAATGAGTCCATGTGCAGCTAAGCACTCTGCTTCCCAGAACAGTAAGTGACCATTCTGGCTCTTACAACCACTGCTGTCCATCAGTACTAACCACAGTGTACATTTTCCCATTCACATCTGGCAAGAAAAATGAGTGCAGATTGGCAAAATGACAAACCTCTTCTATGACATGGGTGGCAGGTGGAAAGCAGAATAAAAAGTCATCCAGCACTTTTTCATAATATATACACTGGTTATGTGCTTACAGAGGAGATCCCTATTTTGCATTTTGATAGTCTTATCTAGCTGAGCACATGCCATATGTAGTGCTTTCCACACTGCACATTGCTGGGATTGTCCAATACTGTCATAAAGGAATCAGCCAGGAGTCAGCTAGGGGATTTTTCTCCTTCCCACTCAGATGTTATATGTTGTATTAAAAAAGCAACAAACATGAAGGCATATCTTTAAATTTTCTTAACAGACTTTTGGTGAAGACTACAAAAGTATTTTGATTGTAGTCTTTTGATTGTCTTTTTCATTCATATTTACAATCTCTGGCCTGAGCAAAATCCTTAAATTGAAAACTCATTTGTTCTGATTTAATCAGGTTCAAATATTGCATTTACCACATAATAAATCCTGTTTATTACATCCATACAATTATTGTGAAGTAGCATTTATGTAGTTATTACACTGACACTGTATACATCAAGAACCATTTATGAGTCATTGAACCATTTTTATAAATTTTGATTATAATATAATAAAATTGCAACAAACAAAAATGGGAAATTAATAAATATAAATGGTACAAGTGAATGATGTGAAAACACTTTAGAAAAACTATCTGTACACTGTTAACTAAAAGTTAGCTGAGATAAACTGATCAGCCTTGTTCAACCTAGACCTCAAAGCATAGAGGCAGTGATGTTTAATCACAGTTTTGTAGTATATATACTTATATTTCAAAATCATCAAATATAATTAAGCAAATACATTTTGTCTATTATTTTTACTACATGTGCTATTATGTTTATCTCTGAAATAACTAAACTGTGGGCAGGGCCCTCCATAAAGCACCTGGACCACTACAAAACACTTTGAGAATGCACTTTCAGGAACTTACAGCATTTCTCTTTGAGGCAAAGTGAACTAGGTCCAGTCAGCTGGCCTACTCCCTTCCACAAGATCACACTGTTAATTGCAGCTGGCAAGAGATCCAGCTTCCAGTCTCCCTGCTACAACTGCTTGATTACAGGCAATCAGCCTACATTGGTGGTTATCAAGCCTCAGTAAGTAGCAGCATCACCTGGAAAGCTTGTTAAAATATATTTTACTGGCCCCCACCCCAGCCATTTCAGCTCAGTAAGTCCTGGCAGGGCTAAGGATTTGCATTTCTTTTTTTTTCTCTCCAAAACTGTGCAGCCATTTTATTATTTTTTAATTTAATTTTATTGTTGTTGTATTCCATCCATCCCCTTTTTACTCCCCTCTGCATTTCTAACAAGTTCCCAAATGATGTTGATGATGCTGGTACAGGGACCACACTCCGAAAACCACTAACGTCTTGCTCTTCCCTGCCTAGCCCCCTAAAATAGTGACTCCCAAATTTTAACACGCATACAAATCACTTAGCAGTCTTCTTAAAATGCAGACTCTGCATTTCTAATGAATTCTTAGAGAAAAACTGTGCTGTCAGTCCTTGGACTGCCTGTGATTGAGGAAACTCTAAAATATGCTTAACAAAGAGGAAAAACTAAAAACATGCAAGTTGGCTCAGAAAAATACAGAATTCCTCAAATACAGCATCAGTTACAAGGGATGTGCTTGGATACATATCTGAAGCAATCTCTGTCAATTTTAAGAGGCAGAGCATATCATTCATTTCCAGCCCTATGTCATCACAACCACCACTTTTCAAGGGTCTCTAAGGTTCACTAGTTGGTTTCTTTCTCTTTCTCCTTTCCTTTGAGTAAGGTGGCAGTCTCCCATGTGTTCTAGGGCAATGGAGCCCAAATGCTTGTATGAAGGGGGAGTATGTAGGAGGTGCTAAACTGCTTGGATTTTGACAATACTAAATTGCCTGTTTTGTGGCCACAGATTACAACTGTCTCATTATACTGCCTTCTAAGCTTGGAGACCCATAATAAAATGAGCAAACAAAGCAGCTATGTGGAGCTCTTTACCTCTAGTTCTAACCTGCTCTTAGGATCAAAGGTTCTACAGTTAATTCATACCCTGTGACACGGTAGGACCCACTCTTCCCCTTTCCCCTCTCTCTACGCTTTGCCAATTTCCATTTTGACATACGTTTAGAAGCCTCCCTAGTGTTCTGTCCTAAAATGCTCAGATTTTAATCTGCCTCTTCTAGATTAAATTTAGGAGAACAGTTTATGCCTAGGTATTCTCCCTCTCAATTACTTTTTAAGTTTTTCCTGCAATACTAAGTTCTTTCACCTAGCAATCCTTTGTTTCATTTAACCAGAACACTTACCATGTGTACTTCTTACAGAAATTTTACTCCATGTCACACCATGTACTGGACACTGGGGATTGACCAGAATGTAATCCAGACCATAGTCCTGCCTTTGTAGAGATTTACATTAGTCTAGAGAACATGGGGAAGGGGAGAAGGTGCCAGGCTGTTAACTAAAGGTATCAATCCAGCTCCCAATTTGCTGCCTTGTAGAAAGTATAGAGAGAGCCAGACACAGCCTGGGGTGGGAATGCCTGAAGGAATGACTTTCAAACTATTCTATCTGGAGGGTGACTGGGGTGATTAAAAAGTTTTAACCAGAGGGTGACCTAATTTGCACTTTAGAAAGATCACTCTAGATACTGTTTGAAAAGAATGAAGAGAGAGAGAGAGAAATGGAAATCAAGACAAAAAGAGATCCAGGTAAGAGGATGTGACCTGAAGTAGGGTGAGGATAGAAAGAAAGAGATATATTCAAACCAGGGTCACAAGATCAAATCAATGAGACTTGAGAATTGATTGAGCAGTGATGATGAAGGAAGGAGAACGTAGAAGAATGCTCAGGAATAATAAGATTCCATTTGTTAGATGCTCCATAGTCCTGCAGCATGGAGGTGAGATTAATGTTCCAGAAAGAGTAACCATGTACCCAAAATCCAAAGAATGAATGATTAAATGGTAGAACACAAGTCATCCTGATACTGCAGGCATGACCCTGATTCAGGATGTGTTCATTTTGGTATCAATTAGATGGTGGCTTTCTTTGGATCTGAAGGCAGACTGCCTGAATTTGAATGCATGTCTCACCACATACTATTGGTGTGTGAACCCTATAAGTGATTTAATCCTTTCAATCTACACATTTCTCAGATAAAATGAAGATAAAAATAGTCCCAAGTGCCTGCATTTGTTTAGCATAATTCCTGGCGCACATCAGCACCTAATAAAGGTAGCTACCATCGTCATTTCATTATCCAGTAGCTACCCTTCCCTGGTAACCCAAGGTAGACACCTCAGATTTGAGGACAAAGGGGCCCAGCTTGGTTGCAGAGCAGAGGCTCAAGTGATATAGTTCTCAATCTATTTGCTATTTTCTCAGAGCCACATCCAATGTTTCTTATCCCACTTGTGTTTTATTTTTAGCTTCTATCATGATTTTCACATGCTGAACACACACACACACTTTGTTTATTGTTTTCCTTTTCTGTACTGGAAGTAACTGTCATGAGACTAGGGCCTTTATCTGTTTCGTTGTTGCTGTGACTTCAATACCTAAAACTTATACATAGTAGGCCCTCAATAAATATTTGTTGAATGATTAAATCCATTAAAACTTTCTGCTCTTCCTGAGTTTACACCTATTTTATATTAGATTTTCGTTTGACTAATTCTGTACCTCAACATAGCTCATTTTACGGATTTAGGAAAACAAGAGGCCTCCCATCAATTAGTCAGCCACTGGCCCACGTTCCCCCCTGAGCACATTCTATCACTGTTGACTTGTGCCAGTGCAAGCTCATGGCCATACACATTTTTTTTGCCAATTGCTGCTTCTCTACTCTTCTTCCTGAGCCTTGTTTATAGTTAAACCAAGCTTTGGGCATTTCCCAAGCTGTTTCCACACCTTTCTCATGAAAATTTTATAGAACTTCATACTATGTACCTATAGAAATAATTACTACCTTTACTTGCAAATCAAGCTTGTTAAACAATGGACGTCATTGTATTTATTAAAATCAACTAATGCTGATGTTTTAAGATATAGTTTCATTTCAGCAGTTCTTAATTCTCTTTGAAATAACAAATAGAAGAGCAAAATACTACTATAAATTATTCATTAAAGTGATCATATAATATAAAGTGTGAAAAGCAGCAAAGATAACATTTATATGAAACACAACTAAAATATTTTGTATTTCTAGCCATAAGTATGCTTATATTTACCTGACAATCTAAAATTAACAAAATTGTTTCTGTTTTAAAGAATAACTTTATTTTTTTATTTTATTTTTAAACTTCTTGTTTTAAAGAATAACTTTAAATTACCTTTTAGTAGAAAAGTTGTGATGTTCATGTTTCATAGAATAAATCAGATAATATTCGTGAACCATACATGTTCTTTTCAACATTATCTTATTCATAAAGATTAGTCATAATAATAGCATGTGCAATAAAAAATTATTTATATATTTTATTTGATAAATATTTCTAACCAAAAATCAAGGTACCAGATTATATTATAATTTTGAAATGGTATCATACTATATGCTAACTTAGAATGAAAAACGATGTCAAACTAAAATTGTTGACCACATAGAAGGGTGGAAAAGTTAAAAGAGTCAAAATTAGCAAAAAATGACTAGAATCTAGAATATTCCATAGTGAATGTTGTAGGCACTGGGCTTCCTTGGGAGTCTATTCAGTTGGAATAATACAGTTTCAATTCCCAGGCAACTCTGATATGTTGAGGCTACCTGTTGGCTCACATAAAGATCCAGTGAATTAGGACTATGTAACTTTAGTGTAAATCTCAACACAGGTTTTTAAACATTTTGTGTTTGTATCATATTTCTCAATTCAATATAGTTCTGATAACCATATTTGTGATGTGATACTTTGATACTTAAAAATGGGAAACTATGAAATTATTGATATAAATACTAAATCCATGGTCACTCCTATGTCACTCTATCGCTAGTACTTATAAAATGTTTTCTTACTCATGTAAAACATCAGCACTTCAAATGTTAACATATTTTAGGAATCATTAATCGTAAAGTCATATTTAACTGTGAAATAATAGTGGATATTGAAAGACAATATTTTATTTAAAGCATTCCAAAAACTTCTCTGGATTTGGAGTATTCGGAAATGAATTAATTTCAATTTTATGTTTACATCATTATATGCTTAAAATGAAGTAATTATGATACATTTATTTTCTTTTAGGTAATAAGTTACTTTTATGATATTTCTCAACTATTCACTTTTATGCTACTGACTTCTTTTATTCCTTCAGTCATTTCTAATTCTTTCTCTTTTCACTCCTTAATTATTGTTATAAGCTGTTATAAAACACTAATTCTATTATTATATGGGTCAGGAAAAGAGTAGGTTTTTGCCACATTGTGAATGCTATACATAACTATATATGTTTGTTATGCTAGGACAAATATATGGCTATAATGATTAAGATCACAGGGGAGAAGGAGGAGGGGCCAAAGGGGGATTTGCCGAGGCAATGGAAAGCAGTCTAGGATGGGATTGGCTGAGAAGCTGGTGCCTCCGGAGCCAATGGAAATAAAAAGAGGGCGGGCTCTTTGGCTCAGGGACTCTTCTGGCTCCTGAGCTTCCTCTGGCTCTGGCTCTGACTATTAGACTCACTAGAAAGCTCTTCTTCCTTAAGAAGGCCTAGATGATGGTGGTGCAGCTGCCTGCATTTCCCAACAGATGGCATGTTGTATGCAAAGGAACTCCAGGCACAGCCTAGGATCAGGCTGGCCTGGAAGAGGGGGCCAGGTTTATTATTTGGATGTTCTAGAGGGAACAGGCTCTGAGGGAGAAACCTGCCAGTCTTCAAAAATTGTGTAGTTTTTGTGTATTATGTTGTTTTAGTTTGTAAACTAACCCTACAGAAGTTAACAGGGGGAAAAAATGGGAAAACCCAGGTGTCAAAGTTTAGCCTTCACTGATAGGCTTAAGTAATCAAAGCTGTGATTTGATAGACTTAAGTGACTGCTTCTAAATAAAGACTCCTTCCTTTATCACCAAAACTTTGCCTCTGGAATTTTAGCTAGAGGGTAGCGGTGTACAGTGGCACCCCAATTTGCTCATTAGTAACAATAAGATGCATACATATCTACACTCACTCCTAGAAGTTATAAAATAAAGTTTGTAAAGTAAAGTTTAAGTTCAGAAAACAGAAAATGTTATCTTTTTTAAAAGACCTCAGATACTGTGATTTTGTGTTCTCTCAGTGGAAGATGATCCGTATATCATATGAAAGGTATGGGAAATTTTGTGTTTTACTGTAGTGGATTTTAATTTAAAATATGCCCTTTCAATTGCAAGATTCACCAACAGAATATACTATACAAGTAAACATTTAGTTTTTTTTAATATATGAATGTAACTTTCAAGCATTTCTAAGATAAAGGTTTGATATATATATATATATAATATATAGTATATATATACAGTATATACTAAATACATATATATTATATATATACAGTATATACTAAATATATATATATATAGAATATTTCTAGTATCTACCTATCTATACTAGAAATATTCATCTTGTGATTCTGAAAAAAATAATTATTCCTCAAATATTTATATATCTTGAATTTCTTTAGAGGGAAAATATAGCATTAAAGCTTTTTAATCAACAGAGTTAAAAAATAAAACTTTTAGGAATATGATTTTTTTTTAAATGTGGCCATGTCAAATAGCATTCTATCATTTTCTTAAAAATTTTAGTTAGGCTCTGGCTTTCAAGCTTATAATTCCATGGCCACCTTCTTTATGAATTATTTCAGGTTGTTTCAGGAGAAAACATATGGAGAAGATACCATATTCTGAGATTGGACAACTTAAGCAATTGTCTTCCTCCTCATAGACATCTTTCTGACTTTCTGACTAAGGTTTTGTATGTGTATCAGGCAGCCATCTAGCAGTAACTTAGTTTTCCAACCACAAGATGATGACTGAGCTTCTAGGCATCAGCTTTCCTAGGTCTAACCTTGAAGTATAGAGAATAACCCTAGTAGTAGACAGGGAGGTCTTGTGGATACCACCTGGTCTCTATTATCAGACTACAAGGATTCAGTTTTTTCACTTTCTAACTACATAGCCATGGGCAATTAAGTTCTTTCTGTCTTTCCCGTGGTTTAAAATGGAAATAATAATAGTAATTATATTAGCTATGGAGTGAATGAGTTCATTTAAAGTACTGATAACAGTGAGTACTCAATAAATAATAGCCATTGTTATTATTATTGAGACAGTATTTTATTTATTTATTTATTTTAGTCTAAAACTGCCTTCTCTCATTAATAAACTGTCCCAAGATTTTAGGCCATGAGACTTTGACTTGGAAGTCCTTTGATTTACAACAGATACACACAAATGTTTCCACTTATGGAGAGAATCAAATGTATCTACTTCAGTGACATTGGTACTTTTGGAAGCAACATTGTTCTTTTAATAATAAGTGGAACAGAGTCCAAAGTGTTTCCTATTCTATCCTTTAACCCCAAATAGTCCTGCTATTTGCTGAATAAATGTAAGAACTGTATCCTTGAGGGAAAAGCCCTGGACTTCATGCTATGAGGCCTTGATTGATTTGGACTTTGTCTGTTTCCCAACTTGATCATATTCTACTTACTCTGCTCACTCTCCCCACGCCTACCACCAACTTTCTTACCATGCATCATCCACTTTTTTCAATTCATGGCATATGCCAGTTCTTGCCAACCTCAGGATTCTTGTTAGGTTATTGCCCTAACAGTCCCCCACCCTTCCTCATCTACCAGGTTTCAATGTTAGAGAGGTCTCCAAGGACTGTACTATTACTTATTGTGGGTACATCTTACTCTTCTCACTATTATTATTATTATTTTTAATACCTCAGCCTCTTTTGGTTACTTTGTAACACTTATCTCAAGTTGTATCAATTTAATTTCTGTTGATCTTAGAAAGGATAGAATTAGGAGAAAAGTTGGGTTTTCTACCACGCTCCACTGAGGGTTATATCTGTTCATGTATATCGCAAGTGTCTAGCATGTAGTTGACATTGAATAAATGTCTATTGAATGTATTAATGGCCAAATAAATACCTTGATGTAAGAAATATGCGTGCTCGCTTCGGCAGCACATATACTAAAATTGGAACGATAAAGAGAAGATTAGCATGGTCCCTGCGCAAGGATGACACACAAATTCGTGAAGCGTTCCATATTTTTTCCCCCTTTTTTTTGCATTGTATGTCAAAAGCGCTAGTTCTTCCGTGCATGTGTAAGATTTAATGGTTCCATTGTATTATTTGACCATGACATTTTGGAGAAACATTCCCAGCTGTAATGTTGTGTATGGTAGTTCTCACTGGATGCTAGACTTTTCAAAACCATTATTCTTCTAATAAATTTGTTGTGAAAAACAAAAAACAAAAAACAAAAAAAGAAAAAAAGAAATATGCTTACCCAGTCTATAAGTCAAATGGACAATGAGGCCAGGAGTATAGCAAAAGCAAGACATTTATTTGCATTCTTTCAAGAGCAGGTGCCTAGTTGTATATGGTGGGCAGGCACACCAAATTGTGAGGAATGGATAAACTTATCCCTGATGTGAGCAATTACTTCCCCATTTCCTCACTGACTGAGTACTTCGGAGTCACAATCTGGCACAATCATATCTAAAGAAATTATTGATTATTCCCCTTCTCCTTTGTTCTCAGAGGCATCCTTGATGAGTTACAGAAGCCCCAAGTCCTTCGTGCTAACTTTCATGTACATAGAAGTCCCCAGCCTTTCATGCTGTCACATACACAGAAGCACAGAAGCCCCTAGCTATTGATAACACTGTAGCTTAGCCCAGTTTGAGAGTCACTTGCTTCCAGTTCCCTACACTTGATACAAGTTATTAAAATATCTCTAAGTGGGGAATTTTTCTGGCCTGCTTAAACAGATGAATAATAACAATTTAAATATGCATGTTAAATATCTTACGTATGTACTTACATTCTATCATTTGTTCCTAGGAATTTACTCATTCAACCAACTAGCTCTACATTTCTTTTTTTACATATAGAGTAAAGAAAAACTTGGACTCCTCCAAATACATTTTAAATTGAATAATGTGAGAATAATGACATTCTAAATTGCAACGATCTGAATTTAGGTGTTTTACAAAATTAATTTAGACAATTATATCATTTCCTTTTCTCCAGGTTATAAAAAGTATCCTATTTAACAAGGCCTAATATGATATAAAGTATCCACAATCTCCAAACTTTGCCTGCAGACTATCTTAAATCACAGGAAATACAACAATAATCTTCTTTCTATTAAAATATTGTTATATTATTATTAGCACATTTAATATAATTAATTCCCTTGTGTCTAGCCTATATTTTATTTTTTAATATTTGTTTAATTGTGCTATATAAGGAAGCATCACACCTAAAGTCAAAAGCATATTGCCTTGCTAATTATGGGAAAAAATAGAACTACTGAATGTTTTAAGAATAAGGAAAAAGCAAAAACAATCACTTTGCCCCTATTCTGACTCATCAATAACTTCCACTTTTAAAAGGTAACATAGTATTTTACTTCAAATGCTTTTTGAAGAAGAATATATCCACCTGTGATAACAATAGAAAATGTTCATTTTTTTAATCTGATGAACTGATCAGTTTTATCTTTAGGGTTTCTAGTTAACTGAAGTACATTCCTTCTCACATCCTGGCAGACTGCTTTTATTTATTCTTATTTGTAGCTACATTGAAAAAGAGAGACATGATGAGAAATTGAACATCAAGTAATGATGGCAAACATTGCCACCAAGATGATCGTCAGCAGTGCTTATGTATCATGTAGTTCTCAGCATGATTGAAAGTTTCAAATGGTAGTAAATCAATCACAGACAAAATGTGCTGTTAACACAATGCAGGAGAACTTCTGACAAGGTGAAAGAAGGACCTTCAAAGCTCTAAGCCCCAGCTGGTGGCACAATGGATAAGGTGCCAGCCTGTGAACCCAAAGGTTTCTAGTTTGATTCCCAGCCAGGGCACATAACCAGGTTGCTAGCCAGGTCTCCAGCCAGGTCCGTAGGTGGAGGCAGGTGTAAGGCAACCATACATTGATGTCTCTCTCCCTCTCTGCCTCTCTCCCCTCACCTCTCTCTAAAAATAATAAATAAAACCTTTAAAAAGAAAAAAAAAACAAAGCTCTAAGGAGCAAGGAGACACTAAGTGGTGGGAAAAAAATCATAAAGATCAACACTTTCAGAACTCTGGATATTAAACAAAGGCTTGCACTGATCCTTTGGTTATTTATACACTTATGCAAGAAAAACAGGTGAATCTTGGGAAGAACTACAAGCTTTGTGGGTTTCCTCTCTCCCTACTCCTATGTCCATACCCTCAGCTAGACTGTAGCCTAAAGAGCAATAGCCTCACAACCATGGTTGCTAGAAAACCAGTGGCTTGGCAGCCACTGGGGGAGGCAGAACAGGTTTGGAGTCCCCTAAATAGCATCATTCCCAGAGAATTGTCACTGTTTGACTTACTTAAAAATTCCCTAGAGAAGCTCCATTTTTAGGGCTTGTCTTTATTTGACCTGACTTAGAACTCACTCTGTGAAAGTAGCCTATCACCAGGGCATAGGTAAAAAAAAGAAGAAGAAGAAAAAGAAAGAAGAAAGAAAGAAAGAAAGAAAGAAAGAAAGAAAGAAAGAAAGAAAGAAAGAAAGAAAGAAAGAAAGAAAGAAGGCAAGCAAGCCTGCAGCAACTTAAAGGGGAAAACTGGGGAGTTAGATGGCCACATGTGCAGGGCAGACCCTTTTCTTTCCTTTTTCTGATGGTAGGCCCCAAGGACAGGCAATTTGCTTCATGTTGGGGCTAGGCTATGGGAGGCACAGAGTTGATGGAGCACCATGGGAGTATCACCCATCGGCAATAATTGGCAGGGGGAAGTTTCATACACTGATCATGCACAAGGCTAGCAAGATAATTGGATAAGAGGGGAGAAGCTCCCTTCCAGTGCCATGTTGGGGTTGTGACTCGAGGAAGGTAGGTACATGCACAATGGAAGTTAAAACAGTGGCAGATGGAAAAGCTGGCCTGTCAGTCTAGCTTGGGGAAAGAAGGGATTAGTTTGGACCCACCCAAAGCATGCAAAAATTTAGAAAGTTAATTGGTCTGTCTGAGAAAGAACCTGGCCCACCCCACACCCAAAGTAAATATAGTACCAGAGGAACAAAGAGGCTCTCACTTGCTTGTCACTCACTGCTCAGGGCCTGCACCAGACAGTGCACTGGCCCAAGACCTCCAAGTTGGATACCAACCCCCATCCCACCCCTCTGACCAAGTAGAGAATTCAGCAGTGTGTTCATATACTACCCAGCCCAGGAGCACCCAACCTTGCAGCCCTAGCAGCCTCATGGCCATGGACATGTTAGCTCCACACATTGTCTTAAGGAGAGAACCTGAAGCCAAAATTCAGCTATGAACAAGATGAGCTAGCTAGATGACCTCTTAGCAGCCACTCTGGCTCCAAAGGATGGTACTTTAAAATGGAGTAGGAACTGGGAACACTGCCTTTTATTTTGGTCTTGCTGAGGATGGCTGGGCTTTGTTTAGGTTTTCCAGAGGAGAAGAGCTTTGAGAAGGGAGTTTTCCATTCATCCAGCTCATTCAGCATCCAAATAAAAACCTCGTTCTTTTCTCAGAGCCTCTGCCTCTACAGTTTGCCTTTTGTGGCAGTGGGCAACTAAACCCCTATTTTTGTTTGGTACCTATGTTAAAATTCTCAGACCATGAATTTAAAATAACTATGATTAATGTGTAAAGACCATGAAAAAGAAAATAACTAATGGGTTATCAATAGACAAGTAAACAAAAAACCTGTGAGATATATAAATGAATTACCTGGCCATAAAAAAGAAGGAAATGTCACCATTTACAACAATATGACCTAGAGGATATTATACTAAGTGAAATAAGCCAGACAGAGAAAGGCAAATACTATCTGATTACCCTTATGTGGAACCTAAATAGCAAAATAAATAAACAAAATAGAAACAGTTATAGACATGGAGAACAGACTGGTGGTTGCCAGAAGGAAACTAAGTGAAAAAGTTAAAGACAATCAGGGGCAGGTCCAGACAAAGAAAACAGGGGTAAACACTAGAGTCTACAGAGATAAATTCCACCATGGTCCTCATGAGAACTACAAGAAACTCCAGGGAAGCTACCAGGAACTTACAGTGAATTACGCCAGCATGAAAAAGGACATATAAACCATCCATACAAGCCAGGAAGAAATGAGGAATACAATATCTGAAATGAAGAATACATTAGAAGGAATTAAAAGCAGGCTAGATGAAGCAGAGGATTAAATTAGTGAGCTACAGGACAAGGTAAAACAAAATTCACTGACTGAACAACAAAATGAAAAAGACTCAAAATGAATAAAGAGGGTTCAAGGGAACTGCAGGGCAACATGGAATGTAACAATATCCATACCACAGGAATACCAGAAGGTGAAGAAGAGGATCCAGGGCTAGAAAACCTGTTTGAAAAAGTAGTGACAGAAAACTTCCCTAACTTAATGAGGGAAAAAGTCATAGAAGTCCAGGAAGCACAGAGGGTCCCAATCAAAATGAACCCAAAGAGGAAATGAATAAGCCCTATCAATAATAACCTTAAATGTATTCAATGCTCGAAACAAAAGACATAGGGTAGCTGAATGGATAAGAAAAAATGCCCTGCATGTATGCTATCTACAAGAGACTTACCTCAGAACAAAATATCTACACAGACTGAAGGGGAGGGCTGAAAATAATATTCCAAGCAAACAGACATTAAAATCATGCTGGGGCAGCAATACTTATATCAGATGTCAAAAACATGGTTATAAAGAGAGACAAAAAGACACTTCATAATACTTAAGGGAACAATCCATCAAGAAGATATAACCCTTGTAAACATATATACACCCAACAAAGGAACACCCAAATTTATAAGAAACATCTGGAAGTTCAAGAAAGATATCAACAGCATCACACTCATAGGATGGGACTTTCATATCCTATTGTCAACAAAGGATAGATCTTCCAAGTAAAAGATAAACAAGGATATTGTGGTATTGAACAATACTCTAAATCAAATTGACTTAATTGATATTTGCAGAACATTTCACCCCTCAGAAGTAAAATACACATTCTTTTCAAATACACATGGAACATTTTCAAAGATAGACCACATGATAGGACACAAGACAAGCCTCCATAAATTCAAGAAAATTGAATTCATACCAAGCATCCTCTCAGATCACAATGCCTTGAAACTAGAAACCAACCTCAAGATAAAAAAAAAAAAAAAAAAAAAAAAAATTCTAACTCATGGAGACTGAATAACACGCTACTAAGTAATGAATGAGTTAACAATGAGAACAAGGAAGAAATTTAAAAATTTCTGGAAACAAATGAAAATGAACACAAAATAGCCCAAAATCTATGGGACAGAGTAAAGGCAGTCATGAAAAGGAAGTTCATAGCAATTACAGGCCTACCTAAAAGAGATAGAAAAGTTTCAAATGAACAACCCTACAAGAACTAGAACAACCACAACAAACAAAGTGCAGAGCAAGTAGAGGAAGGAAATAATTAAGATCAGAGAATTAAATTAGATAGTGACTAAAAGAACAATTCAAAGGATTAATAAATTTAGGAGCTGATTCTTTGAAAAGATAACCAAAATCAACAAGCCTTTAATCCAACTCATCAAGAAAAAAAGAGAGAGTACCCAAATAAATAAAAACGGAAATGACAGAGGAGAAATCACAACTGATACCATGGAAATTCAAAGGATTGTAAGAAAGTACTACAAACAACCATATGACAAGAGACTTGACAACCTGTGTAAAATGGATAAATTTCTGGAGATGTATGATCTCCCAAAACTGAATCAAGAAGAAGCAGAAGGCCTGAATAGAACAATAATAACTACTGAAATTAAAGCAATAATCAAAAAACTCCCAGTGCACAAAAGCCCTGGACTGGATGGCTACACGGGTGAATTTGCCAAACATTTAGAGAAGAACTAACTCTTATCCTTTTCAACCTATTCCAAAAAATCCAAGAAGAGGGAAGACTCCCAAACTCTTCCTATGAGGCCAATAATAATCTAATTCCAAAACCAAGTAAAGACACAACAAAGAAAAAAAGCTACAGAATAATATCACTGATGAACATAGAGGCTAAAATCCTCAACAAAATATTGGAAATGAAGATCCAGCAATACATTAAAAAGGTCATACACAATGATCAAATGGGATTCATCCCAGGGATGGAAGGATGGTATATTTGCAAATCAATAAACATAATAAACTCATAAACAACATGAAAGACAAAAATCACATGATCATATCAACAGATGCTGAAAAAGCATTTGATAAAGTCCAGCACCCATTTATGATAAAAGCACAATGCTGGTAGGATGTGGAAATAGTATGGAACTTCCTCCAAAAAACTAAAAATGGAACTGCCTTTTGACTCTGAGATTCCACTGCTAGGATTATACTGGAAGAACCCTGAAAGACCAATTCAGGAGAACCTGAGCAACCCTATGTTCATAGTAGCACTGTTAACAATAGCCAAGTGCTGGAAACAGCCTAAGTGACCATCAGTGGATAAATGGGTCAAAAAACATTGGTACATTTACACAATGGAATACTACATAGCAGAAAGAAAGAAAGAACCCCTACCTTTTGCAACAACATGGATGAAACTGGAGAGTGTTATGCTTAGTGAAATAAGCCAGTCAGTGAAAGACAAATACTGTATGATCTCACCCATTACAGGAGACTGATGAGCAAGACAAACAAATAAGCAAAACAGAACTGGAAACATGAATACAAGGAACAGACCTTCAGTGTGCAGAGGGGAGGGGCTATAGGGAGGGAAGAAAGGGGCAAAGAAGGAAAACAGTTTAGTCAAGGAACTAGCATGGATGACCCATAGACATGTACAACATGTAGGACTGACTATGGAAGAAGGGATGGGGAAGGTAGTGGGAGAAAAATGGGATGAATGTAATACAACAATAATAAATTAATTCTTTTTAATCTACATAAGAATAAACATTTTTATTTATTTGTTTTTGAAGAGAGGGAAAAGGAGGGAGGAAGAGAGGAAGAAAAACATAGATGAGAGAAACACTGATTGGTTTCCTCTTGTACCTACCCTGCACAAGGCTGAATCATCAAGGCAGGCATGTGCCCTGAGCAGGAATCAAACTGGAGACTTTTGACTTTGCAGGACAATACCTAACCACCTGAGTCACATAACTCAGGGCTAAAAGTTTTATAATATAGGATAAAATCTTCATGATCTAGAGATAGACAAAAACTTCTTAGATTTGACACCAAAAGCATGATTCATCAAGAAAAAAATCAATAAATTGGATTTCTTCAAAATTAAAACTTTATTCTGTGAAAGACCTCAAGAAGATGAAAAGAAAAGCTATTGAATCAAGAAATAGACCTTACAGACTTTTTATCTAAAATATACATACAAAGAACTCTCATAACTCTGCAATAAAACAAAATGACACTGAGTTTTCAAGATGGTGGCATAGTGGGCAGCTCTGAGTGCTTTCTTGAGTGCTGGAGTGGCTGTAGGACAGGAGCATGTCCCTGAAAATTGGTGTGGCAAGCATCTGGATTCTGAGGCACCTGGTCCAGAGACCATAGAGACCTGCCAGCTGGTGAGACTGAATCCCAGAACCTGACTGGCCTGTAGGCTAAAGCCATCTAAACAGCTCTGCCCAGACACACAGCTTTGAATAAGACAGCTTCAGGCGGTTGGTTGACTGGATATTTGAGCAGCAAATAATGTGGACAGAAAGTGAAAACTCTGGAGGATTATGAAGTTGAGCTCCTACAGGGGAAGGACTGCATGAGTTGGAAATAATACCAGAGCCACGGAGGTGGCAGCTGAAAGAGCTGGAATGCTGTTGCAAGAACCAGAGTGGAGAAAAGAGATCCACCACTGCTGGGGCCAGGCAGGAGCACATAGAAGCCAGCAGTGTGAAAGTAGAGAGCTATAACTGCTTGCTCAGCGGATCACAGCAGGCAGTGCAGAACCTGTGCTTGAAGGAAGGGGCTGCCTCCCATGGAACCAGCAGTGTGAAACTAAACTCTGGCTGCTAGAGGCTCAGCCTACCAGGGGCATGGCATTCTGAACCAGCCCTGACTGTAACAAACTCCAAATTGCTAGGTCCTGACCCTCAAGTCACTTAAGCCTGACTGCAAATTAAAAACAGACTTGATCAAGGAAAAGAGACAGACTCAGGAGATGGACCTCTGCTAATTCTAGTACCTGAGTTATTTACCAAGATCTACATAAATGAATTATTAACCCCTAACAAGCAGCTCAATAAAAGTATATGGGATGTGGTAGGAGTGTCTCAACCAGCCAGCTGGAGAGAAAAACTCATCAAGGAGTAACACATGAGCCAAATCCAAAATACAACCAGGTAGCCCAAATTAATGACCTAAAGGGCATCCCAAGAGGAGCAAGTTGAGGAAATATAAGAGACTGCACCATTGAATCCCACCTCTCCTACTACAGAAGGGCACTCCATGAAGGCAGGGAGTCATAGCAGATTAATCCAAGAAATAAAAACAAGCAATAACAGACACCCAAACTGGAAAGATAAAGAAACAGTCCATCACCAGAAGGAAAGGAGGAATCCCCAAAGGACTGCTAAGTGAAATAGAAACAAGCAAAATATAAGACATGGAATTAAACACAATGGTTGTAAGAAAGTTCAATGAGCTCAACTAGCTCAAAGAAAACCTCAAAGAACTCCAGGGAAACAACAAGGAACTTACTGAAAATTACATGAGCATTAAAAAGGACATAGAAACCAACAACAGAAAACAGGAGAAAATAAAGAATACAATTTCTGAACTGAAAAACACAATAGAAGGAATCAAAAGCAGGTTAGAGAAGCAGAGAACTGAATTAGCGAAATGGAGGACTATGTGGAAAAAAATACCCAGACAGTGCAAAAAATTTTAAAAAGACTTAAAAATAAAGAAGAGGTTTTAAGGGAGCTTTAGGAAAACATGAAACACAATAATATTCATATCATAGGGATAACAGAAGGAGAAAAGAAACAAGGGATAAAACACCTGTTTGAAAAAGTAATGACAGAAAATTTCCCTAACTTGATGAGCAAAAAGGTCACTCAAGTTCAGGAAGCACAGAGGGTCCCAATTAAGATAAACCCAAACAGGCCCACTCCAAAACGCATCATAAAGAAAATGGCAAATTTCAAAGACAAAGGGAGAATTCTAAAAGCAGCAAATGAGAGAAATAGCTAATAACATATGAGGAAGCTTCAACTACGTTATCAGTAGGTTTCTCAACAGAAACGCTACAGGCCAGAAAGGAATGGCAAAAAAATTCCAAGTAATGAAAAACAAAGGCCTGCAATTAAGAATATGCTACCCAGCAAGCTTCTCATTCAAAATGGAAGGTGATATAAGGAGTTTCCCAGACAAAAGATGGCTACAAGAATATATCTCCACCAAACCAGCATTGCAAGAGATGCTAAAGGGTCTGCTTTAAGAAGATGAAGAAACAGAAAGAGACAGAAAGGAACACAGGTACAAAGGAGAAAAACATCAATGAATAAGTACCTATCAATAATAAGCTTAAACATAAATGGGTTAAATGCACCAATCAAAAGACATAGGGTAGTTGAATGGATAAGAAAACAGGACCCACATATAAGCTGTCTACAAGAGACCCACCTCAGAACAAAAGATGGACACTGATTGAAAGTGAAGAGATGGAAAATACATTTCAAGAAAATAGGCATGAAAAAAAGGCTGGTGTAGCAATATTATTTCAGACAAAATAAATTTTACAATGAAGACCATAAACAAAGACCAAGAAGGAAATTTCATAATACTTAAGGGAACAATCCTTCAAGAAGATATGACCCTTATAAACATATATGCACCCAACATAGGAGGACCCAAATATATAAGGAAAATCTTGGAGGACTTCAAGAAGGATATCAACAACACACTAATAGTAGGGATCTTAATACACCATTATCAACAATGGGCAAATCTTCCAAGAAATAAAAACACCAAGGATATTGTGGAATTTAACAATAATCTAGATGAAATGGACTTAACTGACATATATAGAACTTTTCACCCCAAAGATGCAAAATACACATTCTTTTCAAATGCACATGGAACAGTCTCAAAGACAGACCACATGATAGGACACAAGACAAGACTCCACAAATTAAAGATAATTAAAATTATACCAAACATCTTTTCAGGTCACAATGGCTTGAAACTAAAAACCAACCTCAAGGGGAAAAACCAAAAACATTCTAATTCATGGAGGCTGAATAACATGCTCTTAAGTAATGAATACATTAACAATGAAAACAAAGTAGAAATCAAAATATTTCTGGAAACAAATGAAAATTAATACATAACAGCCAAAATCTATGGGATACAGCAAAGGCAATCCAGAGAGGGAAGTTCATAGCAATACAGGCCTACCTAAAAGGTTAGAAGAAGCTCATATAAACAACCTAACCATAAAGCTATAAGAACTAGAAGAGCAACAACAAACAAAGTCCAGAGCAAATAGAAGGAAGGAAATAATTAAGATCAGAGCAGAATTAAATGTCATAGGCACTAAAAGAACAATGCAAAGAATCAATAAATCCAGGAGCTAATTCTTTGAAAAGATAAACAAAATCGACAAGCCTTTAACCAGATTCATCAAGAAAAAAAGAGAGGACCCAATTAAACAAAATCAGAAACAACAGAGGAAAATCACCTCTGATACCACAGAAATAACAAGGATTGAAAGAAATTGCCACATACAACTAAATGACAAGAAATTTGACAACCTAGGAGAAATGGACACATTTCTGGAAATGTATAATCAACCAAAACTGAATCCAGAAGAAGCAAAAAGCCTGAACGGACTGATGAAAACTAGTGAAATTGAAGTAGTAACCAAAAAACTCCCCAACTACAAAAGCCCGGGACAAGATGGCTACACAGGCAAATTTTATCAAAACTTTAGGAAATAGGCCCTGGCTGGTGGCACAGTGGATAAATCACCAGCCTGCAAACCTAAAGGTTGCTAGTTTGATTCCCAGCCAGGACATATAACCAGGTTGCAAGTCAGGTCTCCATCCAGGTCTGTAGCTGGAGGCAGGTGAAAGGCAACCATACATTGATGCTTCTCTTCCTCTCTGCCTCTCTCTCTCTTCCTCTCTCTCTCTAAAAATAATAAATAATTTTTTTTTTAATTTAGGGAAGAGCTAACTCCTATCCTTCTCAACCTATATCAAAAAATCCAAGAAAATGGAAGACTCTCAAACTCTTCCTATGAGGCCAGTATTATTCTACTCCCCAAACCACATCAAGACACAACAAATAAAGAAAACTATAGGCCAATATCTCTGATGAACACAGATGCTAAAATTTTTAATAAAATATTGGCAAACTGGATCCAGGATTATATTAAAAATATCATATGCCATGATCAAGTGGGTTTCATCCCAAGGATACAAGGATGGTACAATATTTGCAAAATCTATAAATGTAATACACTACAGAAACCAAATGAAAGACAAAAACCACACAATATCAGTAAATGCTGAAAAAGTATTTGGTAAAGTATAAGGTATAGCACCCTTTTATGATAAAAATAGTCAGCAAGATGGGGATAGAGGTAGCATACCTCAACATAATAAAGGCCATATATGAGAAACCTGCGGTCAATATCATACTCAATGGGCAAAAACTGAGCACCTTTCTCTTAAGCTCAGGAACAAGGCACTTCTATTCAACATAGCCTTAGAAGTTCTAGCTGAAGTGATCAGCCAGGAAAAAGGAATTAAAGGTACCCAAATTGGAAAGGATAAAGTAAAACTGAAATTATTTGCAGATGACATGACAGTGTACATAGACTCCACTAAAAAACCACTCCACCTAATACCTGAATTTGGCAAAATAGCTAGATACAAAGCCAATATCCAAAAATTGAAGGTATTTTTATACACCAACATGAAACATCAGAGAAAGAAACTAGAAAACAAATCCTATTTACTATAGCAACAAGAAAAATATAGGACCTAGGCATAAATTTAACCAAGGAAATAAAAAAAACCTGTGCTCAGAAAACTACAGGACACTGAAGAAAATAATTAAGACATATGCAAATAAATGGAAGTATATACCATGTTCCTGGATGGGAAGAATTAACATCATGAGAATTCCTTACTACCCTAAGGCATCTATAGATTTAATCCAATTTCTATTAAAATACCAACATCATATTTCACAGACTTAGAACAAATACTTAAAAAATTTATATGGATTCACAAATGACCCCGATAGCTACATTAATCTTGAGAAAGAAGAACTAATTAGGAGGAATCACAATATCAGGTAGCAAACTATATTACAAAGCCATAGTAATCATAACAGTCTGTTGCTGGCACAAGACCAGATATGCAGATCGATGGAACAGAATAGAAAGCCCAAAATAAACCCAGGACTCTGTGGGCAACTATTATTCCTCAAAGGATGAAGGAGCATAAAATGATTCCATTTTATGAAATTTTATTTTATAGCCTCTTCAACAAGTGGTGTTGGGAGAACAGGACAGGAATGTGGAAAAAAATGTTATACACCAGAATAAACTCAAGATAGATAAAAGACTTAAACATAAGCCATGCCACCATAAAGTCCTAGAGGAAAACATAGGCAAAAAGATTGCAGATATCCCACCCAGCAACATTTTTATTGATATCTCTACCAAGGCAAGGAAAATAAAGGACCAAATAAATAAATGAGACTACATCAAACTAAAAAGTTTCTGCTCAGCTAAAGTAAACTAAACATCAGCAAAATGAAAAGGGAACCAACCAT
This sequence comes from Noctilio leporinus, assembly GCA_004026585.1. Classification (NCBI taxonomy): domain Eukaryota; kingdom Metazoa; phylum Chordata; class Mammalia; order Chiroptera; family Noctilionidae; genus Noctilio; species Noctilio leporinus. The sequence continues at coordinate 42,633 of PVIW01009920.1, forward strand.
ATGGGAAAACATATTTGCCAATGACACCTCAGACAAGGGTTTGATCTCCAAAATATATAAGAACTAATACAACTCAACACCAGGGAGACAGAAAACCCAATTAAAGAATGGGCAAGGGACCTGAGCAGGCACTTTTCCAAGGAGATCATACAAAGGGCCCATTAGGCATATGAAAGAATGCTCAACATCACTAGCCATCAGAGATGTAAATTAAACCCACAATGAGATACTACCTCATACCTGTCAGAATGGCCATCATTAACAAATCAACAAACAACAAGTGCTTGTTAGGATATGGAGAAAAGTGAACCCCAGTGCACCACTGGTGGAAATGCAGACTAGTGCAGCCACTATGGAAGACAGTATGGAATTTCCTCAGAAAAACTAAAAATAGAACTGCCTTATGACCCAGTGGCATATATCCAAAGTATAGGATTATATCCAAAGTATCCTGAAATGTCAGTTCAGAAGAACTTGTGCCCCTATGTTTATAGCAGTGCTATTTACAATAGCCAAGTGCTGGAAACAGCCTAAGTACCCCTCAGTGGATAAATGGATCAAAAAAATTGTGGTACATTTACACAACGGAGTTCTATGCAGCAGAAAGAAAGAAGGAACTTCTACCATTTGTGATAGCATGGGTGGAACTGGCAAGTATCATGGTTAGTAAAATAAGCCAGGCAATAAAAGTAAAATATCTTATGTTCTTACTTAATACAGGAAACTAATGAAGAAAAGAAACAATGAGAAGAATGGAACAAGATATGCAGAAACAAAAAGATTATGGTAACTAGTGGAGAGGGGAGAGAAAGGGGAAAGTGGAGGAATGGTTTAGTCAAGGAGCTAGTGTGAAGGACCCATGGACATGGACAACAAGGTGGGGATTGACTTTGAGAGAAGGGGCAGGGAGGATGGGGCCGGGAGAGAGAAATGGGGGGAAATTACAATAGTAATAAATAAAATTGAAAAAAACACCCAAACAACCCATTAGAATATGACAAAAGACATTGCTGAAGAGGATATAGCTATATGAATGGCAAATAAACACATGAGAAGGTACTGGGCATCATTAGCTGTGGTAGGCAGATAATGTCCTGCACACACATACAAGAATCAATTATCCTAATCCCCAGAACCTGTGAATATGTTATCTTACATTCAAAATAAACTTTGCATATGTGATTAAGTTATTACATATCTTGAGACAGGTTTATCTTGGATTATGCTTGTGGGCTGATGTAATCACAAGGAGTCAAAAATGGGAGGCAGGATCAGAAAGAAAAGATGCTGTAATGCTTGGCTTTGAAGATGTAGGAAAAGCCAGGAGCTAAGGAATTCAGGCAGCCAGAAGAGTGTGGAAAAAGCAAGAAAACATTTTCCCCTAGAGCTTCCAGAGGTAATGAAGCCCTGATGATCCATTTTAGACTTCAGATCTCCTGAGCTATTAATAGGATAAATCTGTGTTGTTGTAAGGCACCAAGTTTATGATAATTTGTTACACGGGCAATAGAAGTCAATACAATTTAACCATTAGAGGAAGGCAAATTAAGACCACAATGAGATCTTATTACAGATAGCAGTTAAAATTTGAAAAATTATGATAATACCAAATACAGGAGAAGATTCAGAGAAAATAATCTCCCATGCATTGCTGGTGGAAATATAAATGGAAATTTTGGGGCAGTTTCTTAAAAACAAAACTAAACATGTATTTATTTATCATATGATCTAGCCGTTGCAGTCCTGGACATTTATCCCAGGCAAATGAAAACATATTTTTACCCAAAAACTTGTATGCAATTGTTCATAGCAACTTTATTTGTAAAAGCCAAAAACTAGAAACAATGCATATGTCCCTCTGTAAGTAAATGGTTAAACTATGGTTATATCCCTTGCCATAGAACACTACTCAGCAATAAAAAGGAATGAATTTTTGAAACACTCAGCAACTTGGATGAATCAAGGACATTACTCCAGGTAAATAAAACCAATCTCATATCATTGCACATAATTCCCTTTGCATTACATTTTCAAAATGGCACAATTATGGAGATGGAAAGCAAATTAGTGATTGCTTATGTTTAGGGATGATGGACAGCAAGGGGCAGGCCTAACTATAAAGATGTAGTAGCTTCAGGGAAATCTTTGTTGTGAAGACATTGTTCTGTATGTTGATTACAGAGGCAACTACAGAAATAGACACCTATGATGGTTGTTACAGAGATCTACACATAGGATAAAATGACATAGAACTATACAGACAATGTCAAGCTACTGATTTTATAGTGTGCTATAATTATGTAAGACATAACTATTGGGAGGAGTCAGGTTAAGGATACATAAAACTTTTGTACTATCTTTGCATCTTTTGGTGAATTTATATTAACAAAAAAGCTATTGCAAAAGGTAGGAAGAGGTCAATTAATAACTTTCCAAAAGAGACAGCTAAATTTAATTAATCATGATGCTATGTTTAGAAAAATCAAGATGTAAGTATTATCAAGAGAAAGGTTTTCTACCTCTTATTTCTCAGTACCATTTCTCCATTTTATTTTCATTTTGAGACATCATGCATACCAAAGAATAAATAACATAGTTATTGTCAGGTCACTCAAAAAGTTGAACATAACCAGTGCCTTAGAGGTCCCCCCTATGCCATTTTATTGTATCCTTGTCTCTGCCCCAGAGATAACCTCTCTCCTGACATTTGTGATAACTATTCCCCTACTTTAAAAGCTTCCTTTCTATGCATATATCTCTAAACAATATGCTATAAGGACTTACTGTTTGGAGTGATATAAAAATGAAAGCACCTACGAACCCAAAGGCCTCTGGTTTGATTCCCCAGACAGGGCAACGTAACTAGGTTGCAAGCCAGGCCTCCAGCTAGGCTGGAGGCAGGTGAAAGGCAACCATACATTGATGTCTCTCTCCCTATCTGCCTCTCTCCCTTCCCCTCTCTCTGGAAATAATAAGTAAAATCTTAAAAAGAAAGAAAAGAGAGAGGGAAGACGGCGACAGAGTAGAGAGCAATGCTGATGGTGTTCTCGAGTACCAAAGCAGCTAGAGGACAGGATAGGGAGCGTGAGACCTCTTCAGGACCCTAGGGATTGGAACTGGCAGCATCTGGACACAGGGACCACAGCCCAGAGGCAGAGGAGGTCAGCAGGACAGTAGGTGAGGCGTTCCCGACCAACCGGCTGGTAGGCCGAGGTCGGCTCTGGGCAGGGGCGGCTCTGCCCAGAGGGGCACGTTTGACTGGGGCCAGTTCCAGGGTCACTGGTGACTAGAGGTCTCAACAGAGAAGTGCGGGCAGTGAGGGCGAACTCTGTAGGGAACTCGGAATTGAACTCTTGCAGGGGAGGGACTGTGTGAGAGACTCACTCCTGCAACAGGGAGAGGAGGTTCCAGGGAGAGGAGGTTCCGAGGAAGGCTAGAGGTGGAGGAGAAGAGACCTGCGGGAAGCCGGAGCGGGGGAGCGGAAAGTGCACCGGCTGGGGCGGAGAGAGGGCCGAAAACGGAGCTGCTGGGCCACTGGGGAAACAGCAGCTAGAGGCCCCTGCGAGGGGGTAGGCCCAGCCCTGCGCAACCACACAGGCCCCCAGGCTCCAAGGGAAACTCCAAGAGGCGAGCCAGCAAGCCGTGAACTAGTGGCGGGGGCAACTGACCCATCATTGCTGGAGACAAAGGCCGCACCACCCACGCCTGGGAGGGGTTCATCACAGAGGCCACTTAAAGGACACCAAGGAGAGCTGGTTGGCTTGGAGGCATGGTGCCCACCCTGGAAGGGTGGGACAGTGTAGGCGGACCCTGGACAGTGTTGACAGACAGGGGGGGCCTCCTCCCGGAACTGCGGGGATGGGGCCAGTCATCAGAGGGACCAGCGAAGTTGCGGGCTGCCCTGCAGAAGTGCTGGGTGCGCGTCCTGGGCCAGAACCTCCTCCAGGAGTGGGAGGGGGCTCCCTGTGGGCTCCAGAACACCGGCAGCCCTAAATCCCAGCCAGGCTGTGGAAGGCCCAGCCTACCTGGGGGCAGACACTCAGAATCAGCTCTACTGTGACAATCAGAGGCCCTGCCACATGATAAGACGGACTAGAATATAGACTATAGACTGTAAAGTCCTGACCAAGAAAAAGAGGCAGCCTCAGGAAAGGGTTTGCTGCCAATCTCAAGCACCTGAATTATACCGAGAGCAATATGAACTATTAAGCCCCAACATATCCTTTGCAAAAGTTACTCCTCACATATTCTTAATCCCCCCCATACCTCAATCCACCTAAATACCCAAGACCCTCCCCTACTCTCGAATTAAAGTCTATTCACTCTGTGGCTATAACGCATTTCCAGTCCTCAATCTAAGTATTCCTCCCTTCCCCAGCCTTTCTAAACCCTGTCTTTATTCTTTTCTTCCTTCCTCTTTTTTTCTTTTTTTAATTTTTCTTTTCCTTTTCTTCCTGGTAAAGCCCACAGGTTCTGGCTCCACCTGGACCAATCAGAAATCATAAAGGGGGAACACACAGCTAAAACCTTTCTTTATTAATATTGATTTCTCTTTGTCTTGTGACTTTCACCCCCCATCCTTTTTCTTTTTTCTTTTTTTTCTTCTTTCTTTCTTTCTTTCTTTCTTTCTTTCTTTCTTTCTTTCTTTCTTTCTTTCTTTCTTTCTTTCTTTCCTTCCTTCTTTCCTTCTTTCTTTCTTTCTTTCTCCTTTCTTTTCTCCATGATAAAACCCACTGGTCCTAGCTCCACCTGGACCAAACAAAGACCATAAAGGGTGAACAGAAACCTAAACCTTTTCTTTATTAATATTGATTTCTCTTTGTCTTGGGACTTTCTCCCTTTTTTTCTTTTTTTTCTTTTTTTTTCTTTTTCCTCTGCTAAAAGCCCTCAGGTCCAGGCTCCATCTGGACCAGTCAGGGATTATTAAGGGTGAACAGCCATCTAAACCCTTTCTTCTTATTATTATTATCATTTTAATTTCTTTTTTCCTTTTGCAATTTTTTTGTTTGTTCGTTTGGTTGGTTGGTTGGTTTGGTTTGGTATTTTGTTTTGGTTTTTTGGTTTTTTGTATGTTTTTGTTTTTTGTTTTTGTTTTTGTTTCTGCTAAAAGCCCACAGGCCCAGAATACAACCAGACAGCCCAAATAAAGGACACACCAAGAACAGCAAGTGGAGAAAATCTGGGAGATGGCAACATTGAACTCCACAAATCTCCTATCACAGAAGGGTGCTCAACTAAGACAAGGAAGCAAAGCAGGTTAACCCAATGAAAGAACATAAATAAATAAATAAATAAATAAATAAATAAAGAGCAAGCAAGAACAGACACCCAAAATGGGGAAAAAAAGAATCAGTCCATCACCAAAAGGAAAGGAAGAATCCCCAGAAAGAACACAAAATGAAACAGAGGCACCTGGAATATCAGATAAGGAATTCAAAAGAATGCTGATAGAGAAGCTCAGTGAGCTCAGCCACATCAAAGAAAACTG
>PVIW01009921.1:0-47900 GCA_004026585.1 Noctilio leporinus
TCCTTCACTGACTGGCTTATTTCACTAAGCATAATACTCTCCAGTTCCATCCATGTTGTTGCAAAGGGTACAAGTTCCTTCTTTCTTTCTGCTATATAGAATTCCATTGTGTAAATGTATCAAAGTTTTTTGATCCAATCATCCACTGATGGGCACTTAGGCTGTTTCCAGCACTTGGCTATTGTAAATAGTGCCGCTACACTTCTATTTTTATTGCTTATTTATATTTAATGTAAATTCAGTGAGTGTAAGGAATAAAATTTTCTTATATCTGTGACTAATATTTTGCTTAGTATTTTTGAAATTACATTTTGACCAAGGTTTGGAATGTGGCATCAGATTTACATGTTATTTCTTGTGTCATTAATGTGCTTTAGGTCAAAGTGAATTCAGAGGAGACTTCTGGGAGGGTAATTTTTATATATAGCCTAGTGTCTGAGAATTTTCAGCAGAGTATTGTTTTAGAATATATTTATTTAAATTGTTTCTTCTTTATTGCTTCACGTTCATTTGCACTTGCATTTCATTTCCATTGCATGATAGTATTTGGTTTGATTCCATATGTACTCATAAACTTGTCAGCATTTCTATTTTCTTGAGTTAAATACCTGGCCCGTCATCTTTTTAAACTATTTTAAAAATAAATGCACTTACAGATGGGAACTGTCCAGTACTGACTGAAATATTCAAGCTTTAATTTACGTAGAGCTTTTGTTCTTATTCAGTTCTAAATTTTGGATTAACTTCCAACATGTTTTATTTTGTTTTAAGTATGATTAAATTAGTGAGTAATTTACTTATGAAATAACATGATTATTATTAATATTTTATTAAAATATATATAAATGTGGTAAGAGAAAATATATTTTGTGTGATTTTTTTTTGTTTATTAATCATTTTTGTCCTAACAGATGATTTATGTTTACAAAGTTAAGTGTTTCTTTGAAATAATTGTGTATGCTCTGTTATAGGACTCTACATATATCAGATTAAAGTTACAGTTATTCACATCATTTTTACAACTATTAAGTCAGCTTGATCTATCAGGTCATGAAATAGTACAAATTTTCACTATGTATTGGTTAACATTTTGTTCATCTTTTAAAAATCTCATTCATTTAATTTGATACTACATTTTGAAAAGGAGACATGTCCCTAATTATTGTCTCTTTATTATTGTTATATTTATCAGTCTAAATATCATTCTTTAAATATAGATTAACTTCTCCTTAAAAATTATTTAATTTCATATAATATTACTCCATTGCCTTTAGTTTGGTTGGTATGTTAGTTCAGATTTCAGCTTTGTATTATGAAGCTCAATAATAAGTGAACATATTAGTAATTTAATTAGATGAATATTTACCTCTCATCTAATAGAAGTGTTCAAAGTTAACTAGTTTGAACAACAAAATGCACAAGATAATATTAGGGTTCTGTCACTAATCAAGAAGGAAAGAATGAATATTGGAAAGCATCTTTCAGTCTTCTGATCATCTAGATTCTTACTTCTTTATCCATGTATTATCAACTTTTTTCATTTATTTCTTTTAGATGTATCTTGAATACAAACTAAAATATACAAACATATAAGATTTCATTCTATAAAATGTTAACATTATGCCAGATATATTTGTTAATCTAAAGTTTAAGAGTGTCTACCTTTTATTTAGTGTTCCTGATAATTTTCAACACCTTTCTAATGTTCTACTTATGGTTTTCAGTCACACTTTCTCATTTCTTTTCTAATTTTCTTTGCTTTACCTTGGTTTTGATAAGTCTGTTGTTACTCCTTTTTCCCTACTACCTATTTGGAGTTTATTTACTTTTCATATTTTTTATTAAGCAAAAGACACTCTTTAATGTGCTTAACATGTTTCTTTTTACAATCATATCTAAATAAAACCACTGTCTCCTTTCAATATAGGCAAATGCATTAGCATATGTTAAAATCTTTTTGTACTTGCCACTTTTATAATATATCTAATGTATATATTTTTTTCATTTACTAACTTTTTTGAGGTATAATTTATGGAGAACAAAATTCAGTAACTTTAATGTACAGTTCATGTTATGTAGAAGTTAGCACTAACTTGCTTTACACTACAAAAATGTGTTTCATTACAACTTATACAGCCAATGCTTTCTGATTTTCTCAGCATATTGTAACATTTCATTTATTCAGCATTGCTCTTCCCATCCCAATTTTTTTCTTTCAATTTATTTTTTGTTTTTATATTTGCCATAACAAAATACCACAAATGGTGGCTTAAACAACACAGATTTATTCCCTAATTGTTCTGAAGCCTGAAAGTCCAAGATTGAGGGGCCATCTGGATTGGTATCTGGAGAGGGTTCTCTTCACTGCTTGCAGATTCCTACGTTCTCACTATGTCTTCATATGGTCTTCCCTCTGCAACTCTTAGTGTATCTTCCCTTCTTAATATGGACAACAATCCTATTGGATTAGGACCCACCCTTATTATCTCATTTAACCTTTATGACCTCCTTAAAGGCCCCATCTTCAAATATAGTTAGATTGGTTATGGTTTCAATGTGTAGATTCTAGGGGGTCATGATTCAGCCTATAATAGTATTACTGAAGTAGAACTATTAGTAGCATTTCCAGTGAGGAGTTGTGTTACAGTCAATAGCTCAACTCTTTTTTATTTTGAAGTGATACAATTTAATTCAGAATAAAATTTTAACCAAACAATTGGAATTATAGTTATAACCAGAAGTTATGGAGACTTCTCTTTCTGGTGCTGGAACCCTGGGCTGAGGGGCCTGATGTTGGACTGGGACCTTTTGCTCATTAGGGATACCTTACTTAGTAAGGACAACAGAGACATATCCCTCAAATTTTTATTGACCACAAGTGATTGTAAGACCAGCCCATTCCATGCCATGTCTCTGTCTGTCCTACTGTTACCGAAACCAGCCAGTCGGGTGGGGAGTTGTCTATGGCTGGCCACCAAACAGGCAAAAACTCCGAAGACAGAGTTCAGCGGAAAGGAAAAGGAACCTTTTATTTAACAGCTGTACAATTTTAAATAAAGGCAGCTTTCCGCCTCAAAGCCCATTCCTTCTTTAAAAAAAAAAAAAAAAAAAAGCCAAACAAAAGTAACCCGGTCACCCTCTGTCAAGTCAGACTGATACGAGGCTGCTCTCAGAATTCCTTTTCTAGCCTAATGCATGTGTCCTATGCTCTTCTTTCTGTTGAGTCATGGAGCATTGGGGCAATGCATATATGTGCAGTTGTCGGTACTTCCCAACCCCTTCCCCATTTCTTGGGGTTCCCCATGTTACGCTACTAGTGTTGCTGTGGCTTCTTTAAGTTTCCAGTTCATTCAGCTGGATTTTGGATGATTCTGAGTGATGGTTTTTTGTAGTTTAGCCGTAATTTTGAAATGTTTGTGGGAGGATTTAAGTACCCCATTAACCTACACCATCATCAGTTCAGAAGTGCTCACATGTGGTTTTAAATTGTTTTATTATTATGTTTTTATGCTCACAAGAGAGTATTTTTCACTGTGTTTAGAGAGAGAGAGGAAGAGAGAGAAAAATATCGATGCCATTCACATCCAGAGCTGAGATGGACCCCCCTAGGTACTATGCGCCCTTACCAGGAATCAAACCCACACCCATTCAGTTATAGAGGAATGCTCCAACCAACTGAGCCACACAGGTCTGGGCCTCACATGTGGATTTTAAAAGCTAATATTCTTTTTAAAAATGCTAATATTCTTATTCTTACTTTGACAGCATATACACTGAAAGCTCATTCTCTTGTCTGTTGCAAATAGAAAAATGATATAATCCACATATAAAGATTAGTTTACTTCTTTCTTTTAATTAGTTATAATTGTATGTATGGCTTGTTTTATAAAATCGCTCAAACTTTTAAAATATTAAGTAACTGTGCTATTAATTGGCATCTGTATTTACAAATGGGGAGTTCCACCAAATAATGTAATACTGCTTTAAACTTTGGGGTAAATACTTTTAAAACTTGTCCTCAAAAAATAGTAACTCTCTCCTTATCTTTTGCATATGATACGCTAATAAATCCTGCATAAAAGTATGAAGTGTGTTTTGTTATTTTAGACTGATCATATACTTCTCTTTTTTTGACCAATTAAAACAACAATACATGTTAATCTTAGTATATAAAATGATGGTATGTGTTCTGATGTATGCATTCTAGATTCAATGAATTATTATATACCCATTCACATTCATGTAATTTAATAAAATTGCAACCATCAAAAGAAAATTGAAATTTAGAAAGCAACTACAGAGTTATGAGAGTTGATCTCCAAGTGGGGAAAATCAATCTGAATAACATGAGAAATTTTATCAAAAAGATAATGTGCCAAAAGAAAATTGATTAAGAATTCATGATGGAATAAAATCTGCCCCAAACAAACATCCTCAGTGTATAATTTAGAGTTGATTATTCTTACCATGCAGAAGATTAGCAGTCCCAACACTGAAAACACACTTGGGTGCAAAATATAACTTAAAATAACAATTATTTCTAAAGAAAAGTTGTCAGTTTTTAAAAATGCACATATATAGATAATTAATTCTTCAATTCAAACATAACATAGGATATGTAGATAAAATATACATGGCTTTATAATTCTGATGAATTTCTCACAATATTTTATATAATTATATTGTTCATCTGAAAAAGTTGATTAAGAGAGTAAGTTAATTCCACTTTTTCTCATATTTTTCATAGACCCACATGTGTATATACTTTTATGTGATAAACTTAGGTAAGAATTTCCTAGGTAAAACTTTGAAAATTATTCAGTTACATATACAATGGTAAACCAATAGGAAGTATAAAATGTTACAGGCTCCACCACTTTGTTTTTGAGGAACATGAATGATTGTCCTCTTATTGATCTATGGTTGGCTTAAAGAAAGCTTCCTTTCTTTAAGCCAACATTTCACCTGCCATAGAGCTGAACGCCAGTTCTCATTTAGCTTCTTGTTTCTCCGAATTAGGATAAATGAGTGGCTTGAAGGATAGAGAATTGCAAGGACTTGGCCACACAGGAAGATCGGTTCATTATGAAGACTATTAAAACTCCAAACTGTGATGATTAGAGTCAGGAAGTAAATGACAAACAGCAAGAGAAAGGAGATCACAGTTTGCATGGCTCTTACATGGACCTTGGTGCTGGCATCTTGGGATCCTTTGCCACTGAGCTGCATCTTCTTGAGATGTTTCCACAGGGAAAAAATTAATAGCAAAAAAGCTGTCAGGGACAAGGTAAAGGGTATGAAGTTTGCAAGCGTAAATGCAGTCATATTTGAAAGATGTATAATATCTTTCACTTTGGTCTTCCAAGTGACATTTCCTTCATATGAATTCATCTCCAGTTTTTCATCCATGCTTACCACGGCAAGATGACAAACCAACAATAGCAAAGCCCCTAATAGTATTGTGGCAACCACTCTTTTAGTTTTCCATTTTAGGTGAAGAAAGAAAAGGCTGGAAAAATTGGCTATCTTGAGGAAATAAAGTATGCTGAGGCTAGTAGCAAGCCAGAGGCTAAAATGGTTACTTACTACCCAGGCAATATCTACAATAGCTTTTACTTCAGAATAGAAAGCTGGCTTAAACACAGTTGCATACCAAGTTAATAATATTACCCAGAGCAAACCAATTCTGGAGACTGCCAGAGCAGTGAGAATTCGATCAGTGAAGGAGAGCTTTTGTTTCTTGACCCAGTCACTGCAATTCACCAGGACTATGAAAATATTGGCAACATTTCCTAGAACAAATTCAGCTATCACTAGGATAGAAAGAATGCTTGGTAATAAACTTATCATGTCTAGAAAAATGGTCAAGCCTAATATCACTGGATGTGATTCTTTTAATACTCTGACCTTAACTTCTATTTGCAGCTGATCTTGAATGTGTATACAATTCTTGTTTCTTTTAAATGTTATGATCAATGCGGAGCAGAAAAGCACCAGAGTATGTTAATAGAAGAGCTCAACGTTTTCTGTATAAAAACATTGTTATACCCCAAACAGCTCAAATTAACTTCTATTCATATACTTTTGTGTCTTAGCTATGGGCTGGAATATTTCATAATTGATGTTGTGAAAGCTGAATTCTCATTTGTTATCATGCAAATATAGATATATTCTCTTTCATTGCTTTGCAATTATTTTGTTTAACCACTGCATAATTTGTGTTCAAATTGTCCCATAGTTTTCAATATGGAAAATGAATCTCAACCAGGTCATCTAGATTTAAATATATCTTTTATTTCATTATTTCATTATTAATAGACATCAAACAAATTCCTTATGTTGGTGCTCACACACCATGTAATTTCCTCCTCTTTACTGTGGGCAGGACCTATGGCTTACTTCTAGCCTGCAGCATACAGCACAGGTGACAGGATTTTGCATATAATTAAGATCCCAAATCAACTTTTTTATTTTTATTTATTTATTTTTTAAGATTTTATTTTATTATTTTTAGAAAGAGGAGAAGGGAGAGAGGCAGAAAGGGAGAGAGACATCAATGTATGGTTGCGTTTCACCTGCCTCCAGCCACAGACCTGACTGGAGACCTGGTTTGCAACCTGGTTATGTGCCCTGGCCGGGGAATCGAACCTGCGACCTTTGGGTTCGCAGGCTGGCACCTTAGCCACTATGCTACCAGCCAGGGCCAAATCAACTTATTTTGAGTTAAGCAAAGAAAGATTGTCTTTCATGGGACTGATGTAATCAAGCAAAGCTTTCAAAAGAAGGCTGAGACTTGTCTGGGTGAAAGAGACTCTATCTGGCCCTAAAGAAGTAAGCAGCCATGTTATGAAGCGTCTTCGGAGGGAGCTGCTAATGAATTCTGCCAAAAACTTTCGTGAACTTGGACATCAATTGTTCTCCATTCAAGCCTGAAAATGAGAATGCAGTGTAATCAAAACTTTGTAGTTTGGAAAGACCCTGAAGCAGAAAACACCCCAGAACCTTGCCCTGACTCCTCACCCAATAAACTAAAGTATTATTTGTGTTTGGGCGGGGGGGACTAAATTTGTGTTAATCTGCTAAACCGCAATTGCAAATGAACAGAGCACCAAGAATCAGGAATTTAGTTTTGGTTTGTTCAGCAGAGAAAAATCTCCTCTTTGTCTAGTGAAAATGTCCTAGAATTTGTTTGCTACTTTGGGGTTATCTATGTGCTTGAGCAAAATTTCCTTCTTTAGGAAAGGATTATGCTATTTTTGGATCTGTACCAGTGAATTGTTGTTATCTATATTTATCTTGTGCTGAGGTGGAAGTTTTATAATCAAAGCAGCAAACTCTTTATGTCTGCATACAATTAACAAAAGCCTTCACCATTTATTGTGCATTAAATATTTGCCTACCTCTGGAAAACACTAATACAATGTTTTCTATAGTCTTTTATATGCAATGTCAATAACAGATCAGAATACTATTTGAAGCCTTTGGCAGGCCTCTATAGGTGGATAATAGTGCAGGTCCTTAGGATGGTAAAGCAAACTCTTCCCGCCCTCTGCAGCTAGAGAAATAGTTCTTAGCAAGCTACGGGGCCTTCATAGACAAAACTCTTAACCATGGACTACTAAGTTACCATGTGACCTGAGCCACTGATGTATACAGTTGGGTCTGTGTAATCATCAAATGGAAGGGTTGTACGCGTGATCAGGCCCAGGTAGGCCCTGATAGCAATATAAGTCGAGTGAAGAAGTGACTCAAATGTCATGGTCCCCAATCCTGTTAACATTGCTTTTTCTCTTTCAGCCTGCAACATTAGCCTCTTGAATAGTTCATTGCAATCATGTCACAGAGGAAGGGAAGACTTGGGCCTGGTTAACAGCTGGTTCTGAACAACAAGCAGGTGCCATCCCAAAGTGGACAGGGTAGCAGCACTGCAGTCCCTTTCTGGGACATCTTCAGTAAATGGTGCTGTTTCTCCAGAATTCAAAGAGCAGGAAACAAGGGCTAGAAATGCGAGTGTCACCACCCACTATTACTTCTAGCAACCCAACATCAAAATTTGTTTCCTCTTCCCACAACTGTAGTCCTGCTACCCTGGAGGTCATTACTACTAGGAGACATAACAGTAATTTTACTGAACTGGAATTTGAGACTGCCATCCAGCCAATTGGATTCCTTATCCTCTAAAATAAAGACAGAGAAAGAGATACTGTGCTGGCTGGGGTAACTGTTCTTGACTACCAAGAAAAAACTGAACACCATATCCTTAGGTGGTCTCTAAGTATTACCATGCCCTATGATGCTTATTAGACATAATGGTTCTTTAAATCATCTTCTACGGGGAATTGGAATAAAATACTCATAACACCAAGCTCTTTGAAAAAAGGCTTTTCATTTTTATTAGTGTTAAAAACGAAATGGTTACAATTTCCTTCTTTTCCCAAACTTTTGTCACAAAACAGATAAATTATGGTCTTAGTGGTCACACTCCACTAAGTTGAAAGAAACTGATAATGGATAAAAAGTGATGAGCTTTTATGGATGTCAATTGGTCCACTGCTGGGTCATTACCACAGGCTCTCATTCAAGTGAAAGTGAAGGAGCAGAACTTAATCGCAAAATATATTTAAATAAACAAAATGTAACTATATCGATCATGAGGCAGCATCTTATTCCATGACTTAATTTCTCTCAGTCAAGAAAGCTTAAACCTATGATGGTAAGACAATCCATTAAAAATTTCCACAAGTAACACACTGGAAATGAAAGAATACTTCATTTCAAAAGTTTTCACTTTAAATTGAATTTTGATATTTACTAAGATAATTTACCCACAATGATCTTTAAGACATTGTCCAACTTATGTATGTAAATATTTAAAAAATAAATCATGAAAGGAGATAGATGATGATGATGATGATAATGATGATGGTAGCTAAATGGGAGATCTCAAATAGTTGTGACTTCATCCAATTTTCTAAGTGGCAGAGATCACTGTAATACAAGATACGACTGATCTTTCCATGACCTTATGATACCTACATCATTCTCACCAGCAAGGTTAGCTTGAAAAAACAATGTCACCTAAAACTTCATTGAGAGTAACTTAAAAACAAAGCATTTCTGACAATTTATTTGCATTTTTTCCACATTCTAAAGATTATGACAAAAGTGAACTGGACCAAGTAGTACTGTGCTTTTATAGCATTTTCATATGGACATATAGTATATAACCTCTATATAAAAGTGCAGTATATAAACTTTCATTCATATCTTATTAGTATTATTAGCAAACAAAATTCTCTTGTCCGCTTATTTGCCTACCCAGGTAATTTGATTAACCTGGGTTACTTTATTTCAACAGTCAAAGTAGCACTACACATACAAATATATCCAAACTCTACACTAAGCATATATTTTGCTTTAACAAATTTACTTTTCTAAGTCTGTCCTTTTTTTCTTTATCGAGGAATTAAGACATTTATAAATCTAATCTGTTCATTTTCATTTTTGTACTGTATTCTCTGTTATAGTTTATAAGTCTTTTAGAATTTTTTGGGTGTTTATGTGACTTCTCGATTTCAGCAATTAAGAACAGTAGAACATGCACATTTTTATATATACATCCTGGTGCACATGTACTAAAAATACTGTAATATAAAACATAGGAGTATAATTAATGGTGTTAGGATATGCATTTTCTCCTTAATAACAAAGTGCCATACTGTTGCAGAAAGATGTTTAACCAATTCATAATCCTAGGAATATACTATAAAAATTCTCATTGCTTCAGAACCTTTCAAAAATTAGAAGCATCAGACTAATATTTCACTTTATATTTATGTAAATTATTATCACATTTATCATTTTACAATCCTTTTTCTATCATCATTTTGAATTTTTCTTTAGTTAGAAAAATTTGAATTAACTTTTTTCTGTCTCTGTAATTTTATAGACTATAATTGCATTGTATATTGTTTATACATTTATAGATGTATCATTATATAGTTTTACAACATTTCTTCTTAATGTCTCAAATACTCTTCTGTTCCCAGAAAGGGTTATAAGAGCTGTGATTTTACCCATAATCTAATATTGAGAAAATATAATTACTTAAAGGCATGCTGTAAGGGAAATTTCCGAACTGTTTAACAAAACCTAAAGAACCTTATGAAGAGAAATGTTGAAATTGAAAGGAAATCTAGATGATTTTCTATCAAGGTATTTTACCATAGAATACAGAAAGTTCTTTCAACTCTGTCTATATAGTGGCTTTGCTTTTCTCAAAGAATGTAAGATGCCACAGAGTCTCATGGCGATCCATCTTACCTTGCTATTTCTCAAAATGATGACAAAAGAGTGGTCTGAGGGGAAAAGAGCTGAAATCACTATGGTAAACATCATGGCCTGATTACTCTGTACCTTAGGATGATCCAACTTGCTATTAGAGTGGAAATAATGTAAATGACAAAGAAGAGGAAGAAAGTTGTCAGCATTTTCATGGTCCTTCCATGGGACTCTATGCTAGTGTCTGTGGAGCCCATCATGTTAAGCTACAAATTCTTGGTGTATCTCACCAAGGATAGAAATAAAAGGAGAGCCCTGGCTGGTAGCACAGTGGTTAAGGCTCCAGCCTGCAAACCCAAAGGTCGCAGGTTCGATTCCCCAGCCAGAACACATAACCAGGTTGCAAACCAGGTCTCCAGTCAGGTCTGTGGCTGGAGGCAGGTGAAACGCAACCATACACTGATGTCTCTCTCCCTCTCTGCCTCTCTCCCTTCCCCTCTTTCTAAAAAATAATGAAATAAAATCCTTTTTTAAAAATAAATAAATAAATAAAAGGAGCAAAGTGATACTTCTTCCAAGAACTCTATAGGCATTCACCCACAACTCACTGAGAACATCCTCCATTAATTTACAGAATGGAATACTACACAGCAGAAAGAAGAAACTCCTAAATTTTGGGACAACATGGATGGAACTTGAGAGTATTATGCTTAATGAAATAAGCCAGTCAGTGAAAGACAAATACCACATGATCTCACCCAACACAGGAGACAAATGAAGAAAACAAATGGACAAGCAAAACAAAGCCAGAGACATGGAAACAAGGAACAGACTTTCAGTGTGCAAAGGGGATGGGGGAGGGGAAGAAAGAGGCAAAGAAGGGGAACAGTTGACTGTGGGACAGGGGATGGAGAGGGTGGGGCAGGAGAGAGCAGCAGGGAAAGAATGTAATACACCAACAATAAAATTTAATTTAATTTAATTTAAAAAAAGTTTAATAGACCATCAGAAGAAAGACCCCCAGGAAAAGCACAAGAACCACCCAGTTGACTCTCCATTTCAGCCAGATGAAAAAGAAGAGGGAGAAACTGGCTATCTTAAGAAAGTAGAAAATGCTGAGGCAGGTGGCAAACCAAGTCATTAAGTGATTAGTTAGTGCTGAAAGACGAGTGACCACTTTTGCTATTTTACCAGTAGCATACAGATGTGGAGCTAACACCATTATGAATGAATACACTATGGTTACCCATAGTTGAGTGGTTCTGGCCATAACCAAGCTGATGAGGGTGATATCAGCTGAGGAAACCTTCCCAGTCTTGACCCATTCAATGCAGTTCACTGTCCAGTGAACCCATTTCCCAGCATTCCCAAGATGAGTTCTCCTGCTGCCACTATCACAAAGGAGACCTTCATTCCAATTAACATCTGTATCAGAATGTGTCTACTGTTGTGCCTCACTGACAGCTTTATAGTGAAACAGTTGCAGGTGGACATGCATCTGTTTTCTATAAATACTATCATTATAATTCCAGAACGTACAATTCAAATTCTGCTTTCTGATATACTTCCAGAGATCTTCACAAAGAATAGTTCATTCTATTCACTTTGTAATTAAAGAGCTAAACTGAATAGTTCTGTTAAGACACAATTTTTCATGAATACTTGTCATATTACTTAGCACCAGCTACAATATAATTTCCAGAATAAGGGCAAATAATGTCCACTTATTTTAGCAGCTGCTGCAAATTTCCATTTGTGTCATTGAGTGAAACAGTGAAGTCAAGTATGTAAACATGTCAATATGAAAGCGTTTATTTTCCACTTTGCATTTTCATCTCCTTGAGCCATACATTTAAATGCAAATATTTTAAATTTTGAATAGAAATTATTAGGAAAAATACACTTTATATAATCCAGTCACTATTTGTCAATCATCAATCAAATCCTTCTACATATCAAGTATTTTCAGTGATGCAAGTGATTATAGACATAATTAAGGTCTCACCCAAGTCCTATAACAAATAACTAAATATTATAGTAAGAAATATTGTAGAAGTTAAATCAGAAGTTATAAGCAAAGTATGCTGGGAATATACATGAATAGACTACAAATGCTTCAATGCAGAATTGATTATAGTTTCATGAAGCTAGGAACATGTAGTGGGAACTTGAATTATTCAGAATTTATAAAGCAAGAGACACAAATTCAAGACTGGTATAAGGGTATATCACATTATCAAGTTGACATAAATTAGTTATGGCACCTTTTTAAATGAAGGAACTTCTTTTGTCTTACAATAACTTGTTGCTTTTTCCATTGAAATGTCGATAAGTGCCCTCCAACATCTCTGTCCTGAATTCAATGTTTCTACTTCTTTCCTAGGCTATTCAGTGACTGTATTTTTCAGCCTCCCTTACAGATGCTGTGACAAGGTGACTAAATCTGAGCAATGTCTGGTGAGTGAACATTGCATGCACCAGTTACAGGCCCATCCCCAAAATGTCTCCCCACACAGGCTTCTCCATACATCTTTCCCTTCCTTGCTGTCGGGAATGGTGATGACTCTAAGACAATCTTGGAAGCCCCAAGTTCAAGATGCCATGCTCAGAATCAGCCTGATTCCCTGGGGAACTGCAAACAGAGGCTCCTCAGAGACATCAAGACTATTAGAAAAGCAATGCTAAAGTCAGATTATGTATGAGTCACTTTATGTTTCAGAGCCTATATGTGACAGCAGTTCATTTCCTCAGTGTAAGGCAGTGATTGGAACTGTGCATGCGCAGATTTGTATAGAGACCTATGAAGGGTGAAGAAACAGAACCAGGGAATCTAGGCCACCTGCAGATTTTGTGATGGGTCCTGTTGTCATTGTTTTCTAGACCTAATATAGTGTATTCATCCATTTATTTAGTTTAGAATATCATTTTCATAAACTATCCTATGGGCTCGCTTTTATGTTCTGAGGAGTCGGGAGGAAACGGGATAGACATCATCCCACATTATAATGCTTATGTTCTAATGTGGCAGGAAGATGACTAAAAAAATTAGAGCTTCAAATGTGGGAAGGATTTACTTTAAGATACAGATAATGCTGTTAAAAATTTTTAATACTATTGAATAACATAGACATGTAAATTCAGTTGTTGAACAAGGTTTATTTTATCATTTTATTATTATATTATATTTTATCATTTTCACAAGATTTAATAAAAGCAAATTTTGAAGACACTTATAATTATTACATAGACATCATAGCTAACAATTTTCATATGAAAAAAGGTCATTGACTTATGTACCATAATTTTTTACTATTTACATATAAAGCATATTTTTAAGATAGGATGAAGAAGAAGACTGGCAATTAAGAGCCCTGCAGGTGGTTTAGGAGTAAACAGAATAAACAGACATCAGTTTTCAACCTCAAAAAAACATAATCTGAATTGAAAAACTGTAAGAAACAACTTTTGGAATTTCATATAGAACCACAGCAACATTAAAGTTGTCGTGACTATTTTGCTTTCTCCTTTATTCCTATTTTCAAACTTAATTTTTTTCTAAGCTTTCAACTATTTGTATTAAACCTAATAACCTCTAGTATTGTTCATTATATTTGTATATATTCTAAATGTCACTTTTTCATTTCATTGCCTACACCTTAACAGTTCTGATTATTCTCAATTAACCATGAAGTAAGAATTCATGATGGAATAATATCTACTTCAAATATTCATCCTCTATGTGTACTTAGAATGAATATTGGAAGTATAAACAAAAGATTGGAGGTATAAACAAAAAAGTCTAAACACATTCTGGTACATATGTGTGGTACTAATTACAATAGGAATTAGGAATGATTTCCTGAAATTAGTTGTCAGTCTTTACAAATGCATAAATATAGACCATGATTTTTCAATTGCAAGATGATAACATAGAATATGTATGTGAGATATACATGGCTTCAAAATTTTTAGGTATTTCTTACATTATTTTGTAAAATTAGATTGCTTACAGAAAAATAGTATAGCAATGTTATAATTGTTTTTGTATTTTTCAAAATTATGCACACATATAAACTTTTGTGATTAACTAAGCTAAGTATTTTTATATATACTTTACCCAAGTTTAAAGACATTAACAAATGTAGTGGGAACTACCAACTCCATTAAGTTGTTTTAAAATTTTTATTCTATTTTATTTTTTTAAGATTTTATTTATTATTTTCAGAGAGAGGGGAAGGGAGAGAGACATCAATGTATGGTTGCCTTTCACCTGCCTCCAGCTATAAACCTGGCTGGAGACCTTGCTTGCAATCTGGTTGTGCCCTGGCCTAGGAATCTAGCCTTAGGGTTCGCAGGCCAGCGCCTTATCCACCGTGCCACCAGCCAGGGCTTACTTTGTTTTTTTTTTTAAGACACGTGGTCCCCTATTTATTCCTTTCTTTCAGGTAGCACCTCAGCTGATGCAGAATTGAGAGAACAGCCTGTCTTAGTTTCTTGTTTCCCCAAATCAGGATAAATGAGTGACATGAAGGATACAGGAGTGTAAGAACCTGAGAAAACGTGCGAACAAAATTGTTCTTCAGATTATTAGAAATCCACTTGAAAGTGACTTGAATCAGGAAGTAAATGAAAAACAGCAAGAGAAAGGAGATCACAGTTTGCATGGCTCTTACGTGGACCTTGGTGCTGGCATCTTGGGATCCTTTGCCACTGAGCTGCATCTTCTTGAGATGTTTCCACAGGGAAAAGATCAACAGCAGAAAAGCTGTCAGGGACACGGCAAAGGGTATGATGTGTGCAATTGTGAATACAGTCATATTTGAAAGATGTACAATGTCCCTCAAGTAAGTCATCCAAGTGATGTTTCCTTCATATTCATTCATCCCCACTTTTATCTCTAAGTTCATTGCTGCAAGATGACAAACCAAGAAGACCAAAGCTCCCAGCAGTATTATGACAACCACTCTTTTAGCTTTCCATTTTAGGTGAAGAAAGAAAAGGCTGGAGAAATTGGCTATCTTGAGCAAATAAAGTATGATGAGGCCAGTAGCAAGCCAGAGGCTCAAATGGTTATTTATTACCCAAACAATAAGAACAATAGTTTTTACTTCTGAATTATAGAAAGCTAAATTAAACAAAACTGCACACCAATGAAATATTATGATCCAGAGCAAACCAATTCTGGAGACCGCCAGAGCAGTGAGAATTTGATCAGCACAGGAGAGCTTTTGCCCCTTGACCCAGTCACTGCAGTTCACCAGGGCTATGAAGACATTGGCAGCATTTCCTAGAACAAATTCAGCTATCAATAGGATAGAAAGAATGTTTGGTAATAAACCTGTCATGTCTAGAAAAAGAAGCCCAAGTCTAATATCACTGGCCGTGATACCTTTAATATCCTGACCTCAATTTCTATGTATATGCAGCTGATGTTGGATATTCATACAATTCTTGTTTCTTTTAAATTCTATGACCAATGTCAAGCTGAAAAGCACCAGGGTATATGAATGAAAGGGCTCAATGCCTTCTTTATAAAAAACATTGTTATGCTTCAAGCAGCTCAAATTAACTTCTATTCAAATATTTGATGTTCTTGCTCTAAGGCTGGAATATTTCATAACAGATGTTGTGAAAGCTGAATCCTCATTTGTTATTATGCAAATAGGCATATTCTCTTTCATTGTTTTGCAATTTTTCTTGTTTAACCTCTCCATACTTGTGAATATCAACTTTGTGATTAGTGAAAATTAATCCAATACATTGAATATACACTGAAGAATAGATTGTTCAGTGAGCTTAGTCACCGGTAGAATCATCACTATGGATTTTTTAAATTTTTATTACATTTATTAGGGTGATATTGGTCAATAAAACTTTATAGGTTTTAAATGTACAATTCTATAATACATCATCTGTATATAGAATTGTGTGTTCACCACCCAAAATCAAGTCTCCTTCCATCACCATTTTCCCCCCATTTGTTTTTATGTCAGATTTATGAAGAAATAATTGAAGCTTTTCCTATCAAAGCGTCCGTTTTTTTCTCGAGTATGTCAGCAAGTCCAATACGTACCAAGTTCTGATTGGTGATAACTGACATTTAAGTGTATTTTTATTGTTAGTAAAACCATAAGCACACAAACACATGCACACACACATCTTATGGGTTTCAAAGTGGAAAATGAGACTCAATATAGTCATATAGGTTTAAATCTAACCTTTATTTCATTATTTCATTCCTAGTGAACATCAAACATATCTCTCATGTTATGGCTTTAATGAAGTTCCTCTTTTGAACCTATTTAATATTTAAATATTAATTATTTAACTAAAACATCCAGAAATGTTATAAATATTCTTTGGAATCTTAAAAAAAAAAAAAAAAACTGTGGTTTCCATGGGAGAGTCTACACTTCTCTGTATATGAAATCAAGTTTTATTTTCTATGTTTAACTCATTTCAGACTACTTCATATATTAAGATTAATAAATGTTAAAATCAACCACTACCATTGGGTTTTATTGTTTTTTAAAATATTATAATTGGTTTTAATTTTTTTAAATATTATATTTCATTATTTTTAGAAAGAGGAGAAGAGAGAGAGGCAGAGAGGGAAAGAGACATCAATGTATGGTTGCCTTTCACCTGCCTCTAGCCACAGACCTGACTAGAGACCTGGTTTGCAACCTTGTTATGTGCCCTGGCTGGGGAATCGAACCTGCGACCTTTGGGTTCCCAGGTATAACTGTTTTTAGGAGGCAAAGTTAGAGCTGTACTACCATGAAGAAAAAATGCAGATTCTCTACTTTATATATCTCTGATCTTGGACTCTGTATATCATCATTAAAAATTCAGGTAACCAAGATAAGCTTTCCAGTGGTCTTTGGGAGGAGGAATTCCACCGTTTGAGTGGAATGCTTTTAGTTGTGTCTGTCTGGTACAGATGGCAGGCACAGAGGACTGTTACTCGTTTGATCCTGTGTTATCTGGTACTTCAAAGTTAACCTGGGAGAACTTCCACTTATGAGTACAATGCAGCAGTAGAAAAAGGTAAGACTTCCTCTTTCCACAATCATCATAAAGGGATTGTCAAAATTATGTTTTAACTGCATCACAAAGCTGTGTAAGGAAGAAGGACCAGTGAACTAATATCCAGGCCAAAGGGGAATCTTTATATATATTCACTGCAACCACTATCATATCACAAAGCCACCAAGTCAAAGAATTACAGTTCCTAATTTTAAAGCCTGCTACAAAGCTATATTAATCAAGAGAGTGTACTTCTTCAATAATGATAGACATATATGTTAGTGATTTTCAAAGTGTTTTATTTCATGACACATTTAAAGTAATTACTAAAATTTTGCGGCACACATATATTTTTTCAATCTGATGAAAAATAGGTAAAAATTGATTCATTCACATTTTACTGCCATTATGTTTTCTGTTGTCACCTTTTTATTAACAATCTAAGGTAAAAAGAAGTCAACCTATGGTAATGACTAACTTGCCAGGTATTGCAGTTTTAAAATTTCTTGCGTAACACTGATTAAAAACCACATATATCGATGGAACATGATTGAAGTTCAGATATTAATACCACCATAGTCAGATGATTTTTTAAAATGTATTGTGTCAATTCTATGTGGAAATTATATATTTTTCATTCAACAAAGGGTGGTGGCAAAATTGAATATCTGCATGCATAAAGTTGAATTTACTCCTTATTTTACACAATATACAAAAATTATTTTTAAATTGATCAGAGCCATAAATGAAAGAGCTAGACCAATAAAACTTTTAGAATAAAACATAGAAGAAAATTTTGTAAAGTTGAGTTATGTCAACCTATTATAAATAACAGCATAAGCATGATGCATACAATTTTAAACTTAATTAACAACATAAAATTTGAAATCTTTTGCTCTGTGAAATAAATATCTCATTTCAAGAATGGAGAGCTACAGTAATGAAGTCTACGTGATATTGTTGTGTACTTATACAAGTGGATCAATGAATAAAACAGAATGTATAATAGGCCAAGCCCTGGCTGGTGGCACAGTGGATAAGGTGCCAGCCTGTGAACCCAAAGGTTGCTGGTTTGATTCCCAGTCAGGGCACATAACTAGGTTAGCCAGGTCTCCAGTCAGGTCCATAGCTGGAGGCAGGTGAAAGGCAACCATACATAGATGTTTCTCTCCCTCTCTGTACCTCTTCCTTCCCTTTTCTCTAAAAATAATAAATAAAATCTTTTTTAAAAAACCAGTATGTATAATAATAGACCTACACATGTGTGGTCAGTTCATTTTCAATCAAGGAACTAAGCAATTCAGTGAGAACTAAATTTCACTCAACAAGTTATCTGGAGAAAATGAATTACAATGTAAAATAATGCACTTCAATTCTTCTTGCATACTGAAAAATAAAACTTATTTGAGGTGATCATAGACATAAAGTAAAAGATAACAAAATAAAGCTTCTAGAAAAAAATGTATGTTTTAGTGCCTGGGGATAAGCAACAAATTTTCATTAGATGTACACATACACGCACACACACACACACACACACGCACACACTCTAAACAAAAGTAATAAATTAAACTTCATGAAAAGCTATCAATTAGGATTACAATATGAGCCATTTCAATCTTCTCAAAAGCCCAGCCCTCAATGCTCTGTAGATGTAAAACTGTAGTCTCATGCTGGTGAGACTCACGTACAGCAGTTTGACAACTACAGAGGAGGTTGTCATGAGCATTACCATGGCTACATGGGTTCTAGTTTTCATTTGTGCTCTGCCAGAATATTACTCCTCATTTGTAGCAGCTGTGGTGTGTGGACCCTAATGGGGCCTCAGCGATTACCGTTCCCTTCTATTCACACCCCATGTAATTTCCTCTTTATTGTGGTCATGACTTCTGAGTTGCTTCTACCCTTCAGAATGCAGCACATTTGAGGGGTGTTTCATACTATTAAAATCCAAAATCAACAGATTTTGAGTTAATCAAAGAAAGATTGTCCTCCATAGACCTGATGGAATCAGGTAAAGCTATTAAAAGAAAGGCTGGGACCCACCTGAGTGAGAAAGATTCTCTCTGGCCTTGAAGAAGTAGGCAACCCTGTTATGAAGTGTACATGGAGAGAACTACTAATGAATTCTGCCAAACTTGAGTGAGCTTGGAAGTGAATTTTTCTCCAGCCAAGCCTGAAGATATGAATGCAGTGTAATCAAAACTCTGATTGCAGCTTGGGAAGACTCTAAAACAGAGAACACTGCTAAGCCTTGCCCAGATTCCAGCCCCAATAAACTGAAATATTATTTGTGTGTGTTTGTGGGTTTAAGCAACTAAACTGTGGTAATCTGTTAAACAGCAATTGCAAATGAACACAATGGTAATAACTGGAAACTTAGTTTTGGCCTACTTGATAGAGAAAAATCTCCTCTCTATCGGGGATATGCCTTGGAATTTGCTTGGCTAGTCTTTGGTTTGTCTGTTTGTGTAAGAATATCCTTCTTTTAGAAAGGGTTATAATGCATTTAGATTTGTCTAGTTAATTGTTGCTACATATATTTATCTTGTGCTAAAGCTGAAATTGTACAGTCAAAGCAGCAAGTTCTCTATATGTCTGTATACAATTAATAAAAGACTTCAACTACTATGGTGTAAGTATTATATCTTTACCAACCCCTGGAGAAGATTTGTAACATTAATATAATAGCCTATAGTCTTTTACACTGTGTCAGTGACAGATGGGGATAGGGCCTTTGGAAGATGAAGCAAAGCTTTCCCATCCTCTGAAGCTAGAGAAACAACTCTTAGCCTGCTATGGGGCCCTACTAACAAAACTATTAACCACGGGCAGGTTGTGCAAAAAAATGCAGATTCTGTCCCAAATTGGACAATGCAACAGCACAGCAGCCCTTTTCTGGGACATCCTCAAAGGACATTGCTGAAGGGAAATGCTCCTAGTGGACAGATTTCTGACCATTGTATCTGATTGTTCATTTTGCTTAGAGGATGAAATGTGTATAGGTGTATTAATCATATACTGACTCAAGGACTATGGCCAATAATTTGACTGGATGGTCAGCAACTTGTATGGAACATGACTGAAAAATTTGTGACAATGGAATTTTAAAACACATATATGGATAAACTTCTCTGAATGGGCACAAACTATGAACATATTTGTATGCTATGTGATTTGTCCCCCAAAGGATGACATCAATCAAGGAGAATTTTAATACACAAGTAGATAAGTGACATGTTCTATGCAGTCTCCCATGTTCCCCAGTCACCCAAGTCATCTCCCAAAGAACTCAAGAACATCATGATCAGTCAGAGGGGAAACGTGGCCAAGGCTAAATGTCCCATCTGCCAGAAACAGAAACCAACACTAAGTCCCAAATAAAGACCATTTTCAGGGATGATCATCCAGTTAACTGGTGGCAGGTTGATTACATTGAACTATATTCATAATGGTAGAGGCAATATTTTGTTCTTACAGGAGTCAATGCTTACTCTGGATATAGAGTTGCTCTCCCTGAATATAATGCCTCTGCCAAAACTACCAGCCGTGCACTCATCCATGAAGGTCCTACACACAACATTGCTTCTGATCAAGAAACTATCCTCACAATAAGAGAGTGAGGTAATGGACTATGTTCATGGAATTCACTCATCGAACCATGTTCCCCACCATCTTGAAGTAGCTGATTTGACATTGTGGTAGAATGGCCTTTGACTACTCAGTTTCAGTGCCAAGTAGGCAGCAATATCTTGAGGGCTAGGTTCTCCAGAAGGTTACATATGCTTGGAATCAGCATCAGTAAATGGTGCTGTTTCTCTGTTAGCCAGGGTTCACAAGAACAGGAAACAAGGACTAGAAATGGGAGTGTCACCACTCATTATTACCCCTAACAACCCAACATCAAAATTTCTGCTTCCTCTTCCTATAACCTTATGTTCTGCTACCCTGGAGGCCATTGTACAAAGTAAGGATCACTTCTACCAAGAGACACAACAATAATTCCACTGAACTGGACTTTAAGATGATGATGATGGCAGCTAAATGGGAGGTATCAAATAGTTATGACTTCATCCAGTTTTCTAAGTGGCAGAGGTCACTGTAACATAAGACACTACCAATCTTTCCATGAGCTTATGATACCTACATCATTCTCCACAGCAGGGCTAGCTTGAAAGAACAATGTCACCTAAAATTTATCAATAGTAACTTAGAAACAAAATACTTCTGAGAATTTGCTAGTTTTTAGTACATTGGAAAAGTATGACAAAGTAAACCGAAACAATTGGTACTGTGCATTTACAACATTTTCACGTGGACATATACATAACTTCCATGTAAAAGTACAGTATATAAACTTTCATCCATATCTTATTAGCATTATTAGCAGACAAAATTCTTTTGTCTGTTTATTTGCCTACCCCAGGTAATTTGATCAACCTGGGTTACTTTCTTCAACAAAGTAGCCCTACTTACACACAAATATATCCAAACACCATACTAAGCATCCATTTTGCATTAACAAATTTACTTTTCAGCCTGTCCTTTTTTAATCAAAAAATTAAGAAATGTATAGATCTAGTTTGTTCATTTTCATTTTTATATTGTATTTATGCCATAGTTTTTATATTGTCTATTTTATAATTGCTGGATATTTATATGACTTCTCAATTTCAGCTATTATAAAAAATAGACGATGCACATTTTATATATATATGTATGTATGTATACTTATATGTATATATACTTATAGACATATATATATAAATACATATATATACTAAGACTGCTGTTAGAGTATATCACATTATCAAAGTGACATGAGTAAGCTCTACGACACCTTCTAAACGACAAAACTTCCTTTGTTTTACAATAACTTGTTGCCTTTTCCATTGAAATATGACTAGTTGCCCTCCAAAATCTCTGTCTTAAGTTCCATGCTTTCATCTTCTTCAGGGTTATTCAGTGACTGCATTTTTCAGCCTCCCAAAACGATGGAGTGGCAATGTGATTGAACCTGACCAATGGTCTTATGAGTGAAGGCTACGTGCACAATTTACAGGCCCATCCCCCCAAAATCTCCCCACACAGGCTTCTCCATACATCTTTCCCCTCCTGCTGTCTGGAACAGTGATGACTCCAGGGCAATCTCAGAAGCTCCAAGTTCAAGATGGCATGCTTGTGATCAGCCTGATTCTCTGAGTAAGTACACAGAGAGGCTCCTCAGACACAATGGGACTGTTAGAAAAGCAATACTAAACTTAGAGTGGGTATGAGTTATTTTATGTTTTGGAGCCTATATTTGACTGAAGTTTATTTCCCTAGTCTAGGGCAGTGATTAAACTCAGCATTTGCAAATTTGTTTAGAGGTAATTGAAGAGTGAAGAAACAAAATTTGGAAATCCAAGCCACCTGCAGAGTTTGTGATAGGTTTGTTATCATTGGTTTCCTAGACCTAATAATTTTGACGCATCCATTGATTTAACGTTGTTAAAAGTTCTTGATACTAAGAATGATATAGATGTGTAAATTCAGTTGTTGAGCAAGGTTATTCATTTCTTTCTTATAAAAGTTCTTGCGGATGGATATAAGACAACAATAAAATTAAAAAAAAAAAAAGTTCTTGCTACCAAGTTTACATAAACACACTATCTATTTCATCATTTTCCACAAGACTTTAATAGAAGCAGACCTTGAATACATTTTTATAATGATCACACAGACATCATATGTAATAATTCTCAAATATACAGAAAGATCATTCATTCTTGTACCATAATTTTTAACTATTCTGATATCAAGCATATTTTTAAGATAGGGAAGATTTGATTCTTTCCATCTAAAATTAAATTTAAAAAATTCAAGTCCAAGATGCAGGAGATGACTGGCACTTCAGAAGTCTAAGGTTGGTTTAGGGATAAAAATATTGAATCAGTTTTTGATTCAAAAAACCTCTCCAAATTGAAAACCTGTAAGAAATTACTTTCCTAATTGTCTATGAAACCATAGCAGCATTTTAAAAAAGTAATGATTATTTTTCTTTCTTCTTCATCCCTATTACAGAACTTTATTTTTAAAGCTTTTATATTAAATTGAATTAACTCTCATCCTGTATTATATATGTAAAAACATATATTCTAAATATCTTTACTGCTTCTTAATTTCATTATATACATCTTTTTTTTTTCACAGTTCTGGTTGAAATTAACCATGAGGTAAGAATTCAGTGGAATATACCTATCCCAAATATCCATCCATTTTTAAAAATTAATTTATTGTTGTTGTATTACAACTGTTTCATTTTTTCCCCTGTTGCTCTCCCCTACTCCTTCATCCCCTCTCCTACAGTCAATCCCCACCTCATTGTCCATGCCCATAGGTCTTTCACATTAGCTCCTCAACTAAACCCTTAACCTTTTTTCCCCATCTCCCCCTCAACCCCACCCCCCTAGTCATCATCATTCTGCTCCTTTTGCCCCCATGTCTCAGAAATAAATGTGAAATACACATGAATTCAAAATTCTGAGGAATTTCTTACACTATTTTGTAAAATTAGATTGCTTAAATAGAAAGAAATTTTGTAATGTTATAATCATTCTTGTATTTTCCACAAATATGAAAATATATATATATGGAGTGATAGGCTGAGGTAAAAGTTTTCTAGGTATACCTTACCCAATTTTATATACATTACAAAATGTAGTAGGAAGTACAAAATGCTATAGACTCCATCAGATTTTTTCCTGCCAGAAGATACATGGTTCCCTACTTATTGCCTTCCTTTCAGACAGCACCTCCACTGTGACAGAATTGACAACATGGTTTGTCTTAGTTTCTTATTTCCCCAAATCAGGATAAATGAATGGTTTGAAGAATATAGGAGTCCAAAAACACGAGAAAACATTTCAATCAAATTGGTGTGTGGAGTAGTAAAATTCCACAGTGAAATGATTTGAGTCAGGAAATAAATAAAAAATAGCAGGAGAAAGGAGATCACAGTTTGCATGGCTCTTACGTGGACCTTGGTGCTGGCATCTTGGGATCCTTTCCCATTGAGCTGCATCTTCTTGAGATGTTTCCACAGGGAAAAGATCAACAGCAGAAAAGCTGTCAGGGACACGGCAAAAGGTATGATGTGTACGATCGTGAATACAGTCATATGTGAGAGGTGTACAATGTCCCTCAAGTAAGTCACCCAAGTGATGTTTGCTTCATATTTATTTATCTTCAGTTTTATCTCTAAGCTCATTGCTGCAAGATGACAAACCAAGAAGACCAAAGTGCCCAGCAGTATCATGACAACCACTCTTTTAGCTTTCGATTTTAGGTGAAGAAAGAAAAGGCTGGAAAAATTGGCTATCTTGAGCAAATAAAGTATGCTGAGGCTAGTAGCAAACCAGAGGTTAAAATGGTTGCTTACTACCCAGGCAAGATAAACAACCGTT
Organism: Noctilio leporinus; assembly: GCA_004026585.1. NCBI lineage: Eukaryota > Metazoa > Chordata > Mammalia > Chiroptera > Noctilionidae > Noctilio > Noctilio leporinus. Next base: position 24,756 of record PVIW01009921.1, read on the forward strand.
CTTACTGCTGAACTGTAGAAAGCTGGATTAAACACAATTGCATACCAATTTAATAATATTACCCAGAGCAAACTAATTCTGGAGACTGCCAGAGCAGTGAGAATTCGATCAGCACAGGAGAGCTTTTGACCCTTGACCCAGTCACTGCAGTTCACCAGGGCTATGAAGACATTGGCAACATTTCCTAGAACAAATTCAGCTATCATTAAGATAGAAAGAATGCTTGGTAATAAACCTATCATGTCTAGAAAAAAGAAGGCCAAGTCTAATATCATTGGTCATGATTCCTTTAATATTCTGACCTTAACTTCTATTTGCATCTGATCTAGAATGTGCATAAATGTCCTTTTTGTTTTTTGTTTTTTTAAATCTATGACCAATGTCAAGCAGGAAAGCATCAAAGCATGATAATGAAAGAATTCAATGCCTTTTTTTATGAAAAACATTGTTTTGTCCCAAACAGCTCAACTTATCTCCTATTCAAATATTTTATGCCCTTGCTATAAGCTGGAATATTTCATAACTAAGGTTGTTGTGAAAGCTGAATTCTCATTTGCTAACATGCAAATAAAGACATATTCTCTTTCATTGTTTTTGCAATTTCTTTGTTTAAGCTGTTCATAATTTGTGTTCATCAAGTTTGTTCTTAGTGAAATTTAACATCTCAATGCATTGAATACAGTAAATGAGAAATTGTTCAATAAAGCTTGGTCATCGATGGGATTATTATCATTATGGATTTTTCAAAATTTTTATTGACTTTATTGGTTAATAAAACTCATATGGGTTTCAAGTGTAAAATTCTATCTCATCTGCATATTGTATTGTGTGTTAATCACATTAAGTCAAGTTTCCTTCCATCACCATTTATTGCCCCTTTTGTTTTTATTTTAATGTCATATTTATGAAGAAAGAATCCAAGCTTTTTCTATTCAAACATAAGGTTTTCTTGAGTACCTCAAGAAGGCCATTGCTCACTAATATCTGGTTGCTGATAACTAACATTTAAGTATAATTTTATTGTTAGTAAAGGCATAACAAGCACACAAGCTCATGCACACATACACATCTTATGGATGGAAGAAATTTTTGTCCCATATGTTTCAAAATGGAAAATTAGTCTCATTATGGTCATCTAGGTTTAAATCCATCTTTTATTTTATTATTTCATTATTAATAGATAGCAAACATATCTCTCATGTTAGGGCATTGAAAAAGTTTCTCTTTCGAGTCTAATATTTGCATATTAATTATTGAATTGAAATGTTCAGAAATATTTATATTCTTTTAAAGCTTCAAAAGTACATGGGGCTTCCATTGGAGAGTCTAGACTTCTCCGTAGATGAAAATCAGTTTTATTTTTCCTGTCCAATGCATTTCTGACTACTTAACATGATTAATAAATGTTAGGCCCTGGCTGGTAGCACAGTGGATAAGGCGCCGGCCTGCAAACCCAAAGGTTGAAGGTTCGATTCCCCAGCCAAGGCACATAACAAGGTTGCAAACCAGGTCTCCAGTCAGGTCTGTGGTTGGAGGCAGGTGAAAAGCAACCATACATTGAAAAAAAAAAAGTTAAAATCAACCACTACCATTGGATTGTGTTACGTCAATTTTTATATTATAATTGTTTTTAGAGGACAAGGTTAGAGTTGAACTGCCATGAAGGAAAACCAGGTTGTCTGCTTTGTGTATCTCTGATTTTGGACTCTGTACTTATACCATCATTAAAAATCCAGGTAACCATAATCAGCTTTCTGGTGGTCTTTGGGAGAAGGAAGTACGCCATTTGAGTAGGCTGCTTTTAGTTGTCTGTCTGGTACAGACGGCAGGCATGGAGAGTTGTTACTCATTTGATCCTGTGTTATCTGGTACTTCAACATTAACCTGGGAGAACTTGCACTTATGAGTACAATGCAGTGGTAGAAAAAGGTGAGATTTTCCTCCTGCAGCAACAAAGATAAGGGGACTAAATTGTCAAAATTATGTTTTAACTGCATCACAGAGCTGTGTAAGACAAGAGGACCAGTGAACTAAAATGCGGGGTAAAAGAGGAGTCATTACATGAACAGATGATCTCTATATTCAATGCAATCTCACAATCAATATTAGAAGGCTATTTTGCAGAAAATTTCTAACATGTTTATGGAAATGCAAAGTACTCACAATAGTCAAAGTAATTGTTTAAAAGAAAAAAACAAGGAATTACAGTTCCTAATTTGAAAGTTTGCTCAAAGCTATATTAATCAAAATAGTGTATTACTTGAAAAACTATCTATATCTATATCTATATCTATATTAGTGATTTTCAATGTTGTTTTACCCATGGAACACATAAACTAATTACTAAAGTTCTGCAGCACAACAAAAAATATATTTTTTCTGATCTAATAACAACAGGTAAAATTTTGATTTATTCCCATTGGACACTGTCTGTACTTGACAATCTAGGTAGAAGAGGTCAATGGCATTGCCTACACTGTCAAGTATTGCAGTTTTAAAAATTCTTACAGCACACTGCTATATATCAATGGAACATGAATGAAGTTCAGAAATTAACACTCACCACCATGGTCAGATGATTTTTGAAAAGGTACCATGTCAATTCACTGGGAAAATTATCTCCTTAATGTTTTTTCAACCAATAAAGCTGGCAAAATTGAATATCCACACACATAAAGTTCAATATTGCCTCTTATTTTATACCATATACACAAATTAATTTAAAATTGATCAGAGATCTAAATGAAGAAGGTAAAGCAGTAAAACTTTTAGAATAAAACATAGAAGAACAGTTTTCTAAACTTAGATCAACCTGTAAAAATATCATCAAAAGCCTGATTCATAAAATTTAAAACAATAAATTGAACTACATAAAAAATTGAAAACTTTTGGTCTGTAAAATAAATATCTGATTTAAAAAATGTAGAGCTACAGTAATTAACTCAATGTGACATATTGGTGCTTATGCAAATAGATTAATGGATAGAATGGAATGTTTAATAATGGACCCACACATGTATGGTCAGTTTCTTTTCAACCACGAAACTAAGTTATTTTCAGTAAGTAATCCTGGGAAAGTGAATAACAGTGTTAAAAAAAAAAAAAAAAAAAGAATTTTAATTCTTATCTTACCAAGGAGAGACCTGAGTCAGGGAGCTCCCCCCACCTCCACCTCCAGATGTTTTTTGGTCCTTTTCCCACTGTAAGAGATAAACCCAAAAGAGACAACATGCACAGTGAAAATAAGATAAGTTTTTTTATGAAACACATACAAGCACATACAACCAGGCACATAGCTAATCTAAATGCCCCACATATAGAGGAAATGAAGTTGTTAATAAGTTTGTTCTATACATTTGAACCAAGGCTACAAGTGGACACTCAGCTCTTTTGAGCATGCCTACTATTGGGGTTCAGGGGTTACATACTTTAGTCACTTGCTAGGCACCCCTCTTTCTCCCCCTTTTAACCATGGGAATAACATACAGCTACTGAGGCTTTCATTTTCAGCTAGTAAAGGTTCTTTGTCTTTGTTAGTGAAATTGCTACAGAGGCTCCTTTCCCTGCACAGAGTCTCAAGAACACCCCCACCCCCCACCGCCCCCTGTGCTAACCCTGCTTGTGAGGTTCAGAACCCAGCAATCTTACTGGACCAGGCTCAGGACTGCTGAGTCAACAGGTGAGACATTCTTCTTTCTCCTCCTTGCCATCTTAACACTTACTTCACACCATGCAATTAAATTTACTTGAGGTGATCATAGACCTAAATATAAAAGATAATAAAATAAAGGTTCTACAAAAATGTATAATGCTTTTGTAAGCTGGGGGATAGGCGAAGATTATGTAGCAAAGACAAAAACACAAATAATAGACAACAAAGAAAAGTAGTGAATTCGATTTCAGGAAAATCAAGAAAATTAAGATCTTATCCATATAATGAGAGGTATAGTATATGTGAATATCCAGTATAATTTAGGATTACAATATGAGGCCATTTCAATCCTCTCAAAAGTTGGCCCAGCCCTGAATGCTCTGCAGATGTATAACCGCGGGTGAGATGTACAGCAGTTTGACCACTACGGAAGAAGTTGTCATGGACATTACCATGGCTACATGGGTTCTGGTTTTCATTTGTGCTCTGCCGAGATATTATTCCTCATTTGTGGTAGCTGTGGTGTGTGGACCCTAATGGGGTTTCAGTGATTACTGTTCCCTTCCATTCACACCCCATGTAATTTCCTCCCCTTTTCTGTGGGCAAGGACATCTGAGTTGTTTCTACCCTTCAGAATATGGTACGCCTGAAGGAATTTTTCATACAATTAAAATCCAAAATTAACCGATTTTGAGTTAATCAAAGAAAGATTGTCCTCCATAGACCTGATCAAGGAACGTTTTTAACACAGTGGCTGAGACTTGCCTGAATGAGAGAGGTTCTCTCTGGCCTTGAAGAAAACGCAATCCTATTATGAAATGTCAATGGAGAGAGCTGCTAATGAATTCTGCCAAACTTGAGTGAGCTCGGAAGTGAATTTTTCCCCAGTCAAGCCTAAAGATAAGAATGTCATCATATCAAAACTCTGATTGCAGCTTGAAAAGATACTGAAGCAGAGACCACCCCTAAGCCTTGCCTAGACTCCTGACCCAAAAAACTGAAATAATAAATGTGTGTTTGTGAGGTTTAGCCACTAAATTGGTGGTAATCTGTTAAACAGCAATTGTAAATGAATACCACAGCTATAATTGGGGATTTAATTTTGATCTATTTGGTAAAGAAAAATCTCTTCTCTTTCTGATAAGCAAAACCCTAGAATTTGCTTTGCCTGTCTTGGGTTTGTTGAAATAATTGTTAACACAATTAGCAAAATCCATCACAATTATTGAGTGAGTATTAAATCTTTGCCTTCCTCAGGAGAACATGAATACAATAGCCTATAGTCTTTTATATGCAGTGTCAGTGACAGATGGGGAGGGGTGAATCCTAGTGGGGGGCCTTAGGATGGTGAAGAAAAGCCATCCCATCCTCTGCAGCTAGAGAAACAGCTCTTAGCCTGCTACTGAGCCTTAGTACACAAAAGTCTTAACCGTGGGCCAACAAGTTACCATGTGATGAGAACTGCCTAATATGAACTACGCATTATCTTACTCACGGAGGTATACAGTTGGGCCTGTGCAATCATCAAGTGGAAGTGCTGCATACATGATCAAGCCCAAGAAGCCCCTAGCAGGCACTTATGACACTAGTAGGTTGCATGAAAAGTGACTCACGTACCCATGGTTCCCAATACTGCTAGACTGCATTTTCTCTTCCAGCCCGCCTCACTGACCTCTTGGGTGATTCCCTCAGTCAATTGACAGAGGAAGAGAATACATGGGCCTGGTTTAGAGCTAGTCTGCCCAGCTTGCAGGTGCAGTTCAAAGTGGACAGTGCAGCAGCCCAGCAGCCTCTCTCTGGACATCCTCAAAGGACAGTGCTAAAGGAAAACCCTCCTAGTGGACAGAATTCTTATTATTGTACCCAATTGTTCACTCTGCCTAAAAAGAAAAAGGGATATAAGTGTACTAATTACATACTGCCTCAAAGACTGTGGCCAATGGTTTGGCTGGATGGTCAACAACTTGGAAGGAACATGACTGGAAAATTAATGACAATGCAACTGGAGAAAGAGGTATGTGGACAGACTAGTTTGAATGGGCAAAATTTGTGAAGTTGTTTGTGTCCCATGTGAATGTTCCCCAAAGAATGACATCAGCAGAGGAGAAGTTTAATAAGAAAGTAAATATGGTGACATATTGTATGGATAACAGTCTTTCCCCAGTCACTCCAGTCATCACACAAGGAGCTCATGAATAGCATGACCACTGAGGCAAGAACAAATTGGTCACTACTGAATGCCTAATCTGCCAGTAGCAGAAACCAACACTGAGTCCCAAATAAGGGTCATTTTCAGAGATGATCAGGCAATTACCTGGGGCTAGGTTGATTACATTAGACTGACTATCTTCATAATGGAAGAGGCAATGTATTCTTCTTACAGGAGAAGATTCTTACTCTGGATATAGATTTGCGCTCCCTGAATCTAAGGTTTCTGCCAAAACTACCATCATAAACTGTTGGGAACCACCTGGGAAAAACATAGAAACTTGGAGTCCCAAGTGGGCCAGGCTAAACCTGTAAGTCCCAACTGGAAGACTAGAAATGCTGGGTACATGCATGTTTCCATATAAAACCTGTTGGGGGAAGGGGACTAGATCGTGGGTAAATACCTTAATTACTATGAAGCCTGGTCTGTTCTCTCACCTGACCTAATCTTTTGTTGTATCAACTGCAGTTGTTTTTTAAATTTGAATGCACATCCTGACCTGAGTGAGATCTCCCTATCCCCTCATTTGTTTTTCCTGTTTCCCTGTAATTAGCATTGATTAGCATTGACTGACAAGCTACATGCCTCCAAGTTTACCCCTTTCAATAAAAGACCTTTGGAAATAAAAAAACTAGGCCTTTGGCCTTGAGCCACTGGTCAGATCGTCTTCCCCTTACACAGAGCTGTTTGGGATGGTTTTGTTTCATCCACGGCACCATGGGATTTTACTGCAGGTTGGGGTCTCCCACAATACACTTACAGAATGTTTTATCCACCATTAAGGTCATGCATTAAAAAAATAAAATAAAATAAAATAAAAACATTGATTCTGATTGAGAAGCCATCCTCAGAGGAAGGGACAATGGGCTGTGTTCCTGGAATTCAATCATCAAACCACAATCCCCACCATCCTGAAGTCCCTGGTTTGACAAAATGGTAGAATGGCCTTTGAAAATTCAGTTATAGTGCAAGTTAGGTGGCAATATCTTTAGGGCTGGGGCTAGATCCTCTAGGAGGTTACATATGCTTAGAGTCAGCATCAGTAAATGATACTGTTTCTTCAGTAGCCAGAGTTCACAAGAGTAGGAAACAAGGACTAGAGATGGGAGTGTCACCACTCACTATTACCCCTAGCAATCCAACATCAAAATTTCTGTTTCCTCCTCCCACAACCTTATGTTCTGCTACTCTGGAGGTCATTGTACTAAGGAAGGGACACTGCAACCAGGAGACACAATAGTAATTCCATTGAACTGGAATTTGAGACTGCCATCCAGCCAATAGGACTCCTTATCCTCTAAACTAATAGGCAGAGAGGGAGATACTGTACTGGCTGGGGTAGCTGATCTTAACTACCAAAAAGAAATTGAACACCACTCCTTTAGTTGATTTCTAGGTGTTACCATGCCTTGTGATTCTTACTAGGCACAATCTTTTGTTTGTCCTCCATAAATCATCTTCTATAGGGGAACAGAATAAAATACTCATAACCAAGCTCTTAAAGAAAGCTTCTTTTTAATTAGTGTTAACAACAAAATGGTAACAATGCCTTTCTTTTCCAGACCTTTTCCGCAGAACAGATGTAATCATGGTCTAGTAACGCTTCACAAAGTTGAAAGAAACTAGTAATGGATATAAGTGATAGGCTTTTTTTGGATGATATCCTGTCTAGTGCTGAGTCATTACCACAGGCTCTCATTAAAGCGAAAGTGAAGGAATAGACCTTGATCTCAATATATATTCAAATAATCAAAATATACGTATATCAATCACAGAGCAACAACCTGACCCTGACTTATTTTTTTCTGTAGCCTTTTTATATTTACTACATGATATTAGAAATGGGGCTCTGTAGTTTAATTCTATACTTCTAAGATCATCTGTAAATAATTTTCTCATTAATACATTGAAAATAATAACATATTCCATTTCTAATGGTTTCAGCTTAACTTGAAATGTTCTATTTACTGAGTTACCCACAATGATCTCGAAGAAAGTATTGTCCAACTGATGTTTGCAAATATTTGAAATATAAATCATTAAAGGAGATAATCTGATGATGATGATGATGATGGCAGCTAAAATGGGAGATCTCAAATAGTTGTAACTTCAAGTTTTCTAAGTGACAGAGATCACTGTAATACAAGAAAACTACTTGATCTTTAATCAAGAAAACTTATGATACCTACATCATTCACAGTATCAGGGTTAGCTTGAAAGAACATCACCTACAACTCCATCAAGAGTAGCTTAAAAACAAAATATTTCTGACAATTTATTTGATGGTTTTTAAGATATTCTAAAATTTATGACAAAACTAAACTGAAACAAGTAGTGCTGTGCTTTTAATAACATTTTCATATGGACAAACAAAGGTCTGTCCCGAAAGTATCAGCTGCACAAATTGGTTTAATTATATTGACATTGGCCCGATACTTTCAGGACATACGTTTTTATATATAACCTCTATATAAAAGTGCAGTATATAAATTTTCTTTCATATTTTAATTACATTATTAGCAAGCAAAATTCTATTCTATGCCTATTTGCAAACACATATACTTGATTAACTTGAGCCATCTAATTAAACATCAACATAGTACCACATATACACAAATATATCCCGGCATTACACTAAATATGTATTTTGCTTTAATAAGTTTACCTTTCCATGTCTGTCCTACTTCTTTATCAAGGAATTAAGAAATGCATAGATCTAATTTATTCATTTTCATTTTTGTATTGTATTCTATGCCATAGTTTATTTGTTCATTTTATAACTGATAGGTCTTTATGTGACTTATAAATTTCAGCAATTAGGAAAAGTAAAACATGTACATTTTTACATATATATCCTCATGCACATATACCAAAAATTCCCTAGTATAAGAAGTAGGGATACAATTAAAGGGTCTTAGGATATGCATCTTCACCTTAACAACAAAATACTACTCTATAGAAAAGTTGTTTTAGCAATTCATAATCCCAGAAACATAATATGAAAACTCCCATTGTCAGATAATTTCAAAGATTAAAAGCATCAGACTAACATTTGCACTTTTATATTTACGTAAATTAATATTTTTCTTAACATTTTACAATCTGTTTTCTATTCTCATTGCAAATTTATTTTTAATTAGAAAAACTTGCATTACTTTTTCCTGTCCTGTTACTGTAATTTCACATAGGCTTATTCATATTGCATTGTATATATTTTACACATTTAAAAATATATGATTATGCATTTCTATAAACTTTCTTCTTCATGTTTCAAATATTCCTATGTTAACAGAAAGGATTATTATAGCAGAGGTATTTCCCTTCAGCTAATATTACATCTTTAATAAAATAGATCTTGAAGGCATTTTATAATTATTACATAGACATCATATGTAACAATTTTCATAATGCAGAAAGGTCATTGACTTATGTACCATAATTTTTAACTATTCAAATATCAAGCATATTTTTAAGATTGGAAAGATCTGGTTCTTCCTGTGAAGTTTAAAGGAAGCTTTTAGATTTCAAGATGGAAAAGATGATTGGTAGGTAATTCAGAGGCCAGAAGATGATTTAAGGGTAAACTAAATAAACTGACAATAGTTTCCGACTTCAAAAAAGGTCTTCTGAATACAAACACTATAAGAAATAACTCCTCTAACTGCATATGAAAACATAGCAGCTTTTAAAAAGTCATGTTTATTTTGCTTTCTTGTTCATCCCTACTGTAGAACTATTTTCTAAGCTTTCATCTGCTTCCAGTATATCTAATAATCTCTAGTACTGTTTATTATACATGTATATAAAATATATTTTAAACATCTTTTTACTCCAAATTTCATTTTGTACAGCTTTTCTTGGCAGTTCTAATTGCTATTAACCATGAAGTAAGAATTCATAATGGAATAATATCTATCCAAACATCCATCCCCAATGTGGGATTTAGAATGAATATTATTAGCATCCAAAAGATTGAAAGTTTAAACAAAAAAAAACACTCTGTTACCATTGTGTGGTACTAATTACAATAGAAATTAGGAATGATTTCCTGAGACGACTAGTCAGTTTTTAAATAAGCATTAACATAAATCATAAATTTTTAATTGAAAGATGATAACATAGAATACATTTGTTAAATATGCATGGCTTCATATCTGAGAAATTGGTCTACTTACATAAAAAATATAATTTTATAGTCTTTCTTTTTCTTGTATTTTCAACAAATATGCACATACACATATTTTGTGATAAGCTGAGGTAAAATATTTTTTAGCTATATCTTTCCCAATTGTATACACATTAACAAATGTAGAGGGAACCACAGAATGTTACAGACTCTATCAGTGTGCTTTCTGTCAGAGGACACATGGTTCCTCACTTTCTTTCTTTCAGCCAGCACCTCAGCTGCAACAGAAATAACAGATTGGCCTGTCTTAGCTTCTTATTTCCCCAAATTAAGATAAATGAGTGGCTTGAAAAATACAGGAGTCCAACGACCTGGAAAAACATGTCAACTGAATGGTTCTTCAGAGTATTAGAATTCCATATTGAAATGATTTGAGCCAGGAAGTAAATGGAAAGCAGCAAGAGAAAGGAGATCACAGTTTGCATGGCTCTTACGTGAACCTTGGTGCTGGCATCTTGGGATCCTTTGCCACTGAGCTGCATCTTCTTGAGATGTTTCCACAGGGAAAAGATCAACAGCAGAAAAGCTGTCAGGGACACGGCAAAGGGTATGATGTGTACAATCAGGAATACAGTCATACTTGAAATATGTACAGTGTCCCTGAAGTTGGTCACCCAAGTGATGTTTCCTTCATATACAGTCATCTGCATTTTTTCATCTATGCTCGCCACTGCAAGATGACAAACCAAGAAGACCAAACTGCCCAGCAGTATAATGACAACCACTCTTTTAGCTTTCGATTTTAGGTGAAGAAAGAAAAGGCTGGAAAAATTGGCTATCTTGAGCAAATAAAGTATGCTGAGGCTAGTACCAAGCCAGAGGTTAAAATGGTTGCTTACTACCCAGATAATATAAACAATCATTTTTTTATACAAACCATAGAAAGTTGGATGAAACTTAGTTGCATACCAATTTAATAATATTACCCAGAGCAAACCAATTCTGGAGACTGCCAGAGCAGTGAGAATTCGATCAGCACAGGAGAGCTTTTGACCCTTGACCCAGTCACTGCAGTTCACCAGGGCTATGAAGCCATTGGCAACATTTCCTAGAACAAATCCAGCTATCAGTAGGATAGAAAAAATGCTTGGTAATAAATTTATCATGTCTAGGGAAAAAAGGTCAGGTGTAATATCACTGGTCATGATTCCTTTAATATCCTGACCTTAAGTTTTATTTGTAGCTGGTCTTAAATGTGTATAAAATTCTTGGTTTCTTTTTTTTTCCTTTCTTTCTTCTTTTTTTTTTTTAATCTATGACCAATGTCAAGCAGGAAAGCACCCAAGTATGGTAATAAAAGAGCTCAGTGCTCTTTTATGAAAAACATTGTTATGATCCAAATAGCTCAACTTAACTCCTATTCAAATATTTTATGGCTCGCTGTAGGCTGGAATATTTCATTACTAATGTTATGAAGGCTGAATTCTCATTTGCTATCATGCAAATATAGACATATTCTCTTTCATTGGTTTGCAATTTTCTTTGTTTAGCCTCTTCATAATTTGTGTTCATCAACTTTGTCCTTAGCAAAATTTAACATTCCAATACACTGAATATAGTAAATGCTGAATTGTTCAATAGAGTTTGGTCATGTATAGGATCACCATCACTATGAAAAGTTTTTTTGATTTTTATTGAATTTATTGGGGTGGCATTGGTTAACAAAAGCGTATATTTTTCAAGTGTATAATTCTGTAATACATCATATGTATATTATATTGTGTGTTCCCAACCAAAGTTAATTTCTTTCCATTACCATTTATCCCTTTTCTTTTTTTGTTTTTAATGTCAGATTTTTGAGGACAGAATCTAAGTGTTGCCTAGTAAATCATCATGGTTTTCTTGATTACCCCTAGAAGGCCAATATTCACTATTTGCTGGTTCCTGATAACTAAACTTGAAGAATAATTTCTTCATTTATAAACCTATAAACACACACATACACATATACATCTCATTGATGGAAGGAATCATTATGTCATAGTTTTCAAAATGAAAAATGAGTCTCAATGAGGTCATCTAGGTTTAAATCCAACTTTTATTCCATTATATCATTATTAATAGATATCAAACATGTCTCACATGTTATGTGTATATTTAACATTAAAAAACTTATCTAATTCAAATGTTCTGAAATTTTATAAACATTCTTTGGAAATTTCAAAAGTGCATGTGGTTCCCATTGGAGAGTCTAGGCTTCTCAGTATGTAAAAATTTGGTTTTATTTTCTCTGGTTATTAATTTCATTTCTGCCTACTTAATATTTTAAGTTTAATAAATTTTAAAATCAGTTATTGTTTCAGTGTTTATATTGTAGTTGTTTTAGAGGATGTTTTTATAGCTGCATGCCATTAAGAAAAAGCCATATTCTCTGCTTTATATATCTCTGATCCTGGACTCTCTTTTAAAACTACTCTCTTCCCCAGTAAATCATCAGTCAAAAATCAGATAAATATGATAAACTTTCCAGTGGTCTTTGTGTAAAGTAAGTATACTATTTGGGTAGAATGCTTTCAATTGTGCCTGTCTGGTACAGACAACAGGCACAGAGGACTGTTATCCATTTAATCCCTAAAATAAGGGGATTAAATTGTCAAAATTATGTTTTAACTGCAGCACAAACTTGTTTAAAAAAGAAGGTCCAGTGAACTAAAATCCAGAAAAAAAGGGGTCTTTAGATGGACAGATAGATGACCAATATATTCAATGCAATTGATGTCAAGTCCTAAAAGGCTATTTTGCAGAAAGTGAAATTATTCCTGAAGTGCTTATGGAAATGCAAAGTACTCACAATAACAAAAACATTTCTTTAAAGAACCAGTTGGAGGATTACAGTTTCTAATATCAAAGCTTGCTACAAGGTATTAATCATGATAGTGTCTTATTTGAATAATGATAGACATATTTATATTAGTGCTTTGCAACCTTTTTAATCTAATGGCACACATAAACTAATTGCTACAGTCCTGAAGCACACCAAAAAAACAACAACAACAACAAAAATTTTTTTGCCAAGCTTACAAAAAATACTTTTAATTTTGATTCATTCATACTAGAAGGCTTGTTTGTGTTCACTGTTTTATTTGCCAATCTGAGCATAAAAGGTCAGTGGCCCTAGTTAAATAGTGGAGGTATTGCAAGTTTTAAAATTTTTTGTTGCATTCTGGTTGAAAATAGCTGATATACATCAATAAAACATAATTAAGTTCAGATATGAACACTCACAATCACTGTCAAATTATTTTTATAAAGGATCCATGAAAATTTAATGGGGAAAAAATCTCTTATTTTTCAACAAATCATATCAGCAAAATTGAATATCCATATTCATAAAGTTAAATTTAGGCATTCATTCTATAACAGTATACAGAAATTAACTTAAAATTGATTAGAGGCCTACATGGAAGAGCTAAACCAATAATTTTTAATTTAATTTTATTGTTGTTGTATTATATCCATCCCCTTTTTCCTCCCCTCTGTCCCCTTCCCCACCCACCCACTCCCCGCCAAAGTCAATCCCATTCATTGTCCATGTTCATGGTTCTTCCATGCTAGTTCCTTGACTAAACTGCTCCTCTTCTTTGACTCCACCTCTCCACTCCCCCCTGCCCACTGAAGGTCTATTCATTGTATTCATGTATCTGGTTCAGTTTTGCTTGTTTTGTTCATTATTGTCCTGTAATGGGTGAGATCATATGGTATTTGTCTTTCACTGCCTGGCTTATTTCACTAAGCATAAGACTTTCCAGTTCCATCCATGTTGTTGCAAAGGGTAGGAGTTCCTTCTTTCTTTCTGATGTGTAGTATTTGGTACATTGTGTAAATGTACCAAAGCTTTTTTGATCCAATCTTCCACTGATGGGTACTTAGGTTGTTTCTAGCACTTGGCTATTGTAAATAGCGCTGCTATGAACATAGGGGTGTATAGGTTCTTAGGAATTGGTGTTTCAGGGTTCATCGGGTATAGTAACAAAATCATTTTAAAACATAAGTTAAAGTTGGTTCTTATCCATTTAGCTGCCCTGTGTCTTTTGATTGGTGCATTTAATCCATTTACCTTTGTTTAGACTAGTTTAGGCTGGGAGACTCCTTATTTCACCTTCCGTTTTGAATGACAGCCTTTCTGGATAGAGTATTCTTGGTTGCAGGCCTTTGTTTTTCATTGCTTGAAATATTTTTTGCCATTGCCTCTGGCTTGTTGTGTTTCTGTGGAGAAATCAGCTGATAACCTTATGGGAGCCCCCTTGTATGTTATTACCTGTTTCTCGCTTGCTCGTTTTAGGATTCTCTCCTTGTCTTTGAAATTTGCCATTTTCATTCTGATTTGTCTTGGAGTGGGCCTGTTTGAGTTCATCTTCCTTGGCACCCTCTGTGCTTCCTGAGTTTGCATGACCTTTTCTCTCCTCAAGTTAGGGAAGTTTTCCGTCATTACTTTTTCAAACAGGTTTTCTATCCCTTGCTCCTCCTCTTCTCCTTCTGGAATCCCTATGATACAGATGTTATTACATTTCATGTTGTCCTATAGCTCTCTTAAAACCTCTTCATTTTTTTTCAATCTTTTTTCATTTTGTTGCACTGCCTGGGAATTTTTTTCTACATTGACCTCCAGCTCAACGATCCATCCGATCCTCTGCTTTCTCTAGTCTGCCTTTGATTCCTTCTACTGTGCTCTTCAATTCAGAAATGGTATTCTTCATTTCCTCCTGGCTCTTATTGATGGTTTCTATGTTCTTTTTAATGCTGGTGTAGTTCTCAGTAAGTTCCTTGTAGCTTTCCTGGAGTTATTTGTAGTTCCCCTGGAGTTCTTCACAGTTTCCTTGGACTTGTTTGTAGTTTTCTTTGAACTCGCTGAGCTCATTGAGCTTCTCTGTCATCATTATTTTGAATTCCATGTCTGAGAGTATGCTTGCCTCTATTTCATTTTGCACTCTTCCTGGGTATTCCTCCTTTCCATTTGCTGAGGGTTTATTTCTTTGTCTCCGCATTTTAGGTGGCCCTTGTTTGTTTCTGCTTCTTGGGTTGGTCTGCTTTGACTTACTGTCTTAGTGGTGTGACCTTCTATGATATAGAGGTGCACTTTTTTTATTCCTGGACCTGTGCTTGGTAACGACAGCTCATGTCCCAGTCTGGGCCTAGTCAGCCAGTTGGAGACTACCAGAGATCCACTGTCTTTGTCTCCTTTAGTTGTTAATCCAATCCGTCTGTGATCAGAGGTCAGTGTTAGGCACATCTGAACGGGACAGATGAATGCAGTTGTTAATCCAGTCAACCTGTGATCTGAGATCAGGTTTAGGCACTGCTGGGTGGGATAGATTAATTCCTATGGGTGGGGCTGTGGCTTTTCCTCAGGCTCCCACCCTTTGGAGAAGAGTGGTCTGATGGCTGTGTGGGGGATAGGTCAGCACTTGACTCACTGGTTGCTCCCTCGACTTTCCCCCTAAAGACACTGATCCAAACCCTCCTTAAGTTTCTCTGGTCCACTGTGCCTTCCCTTTGCTGGAGCCCAGGGTAAGTGGGTGCCACTGTATTTTCGTGGGTGGTCCCTTTAAGAATTCAGTCTCTCTGTCAAGCCAGCTAAACCTGGTGGCTTTTTGCTTTTCACAGCTGGGTCCTGTTTTACTCTCAGCTTTGTTGCTGTAGGCTGGGAAGCCCAGTTGGGGGTTTAGATCCCACCCTTCTCAGGTGGAACCCCCAGCTGCTGAGATGTTTCTCCGTCCCTTCAGCTGCTGCCCATGGGAGCCCCACCAGCCTCTCTCGTCTCCTCACTTCCTACCTATCACGTTGCGATGAATTGGCTCTTCTGTTCTGTCCCTGGTAATAAGACTTCTCTGTAGTTGATGTTCTGTTGATTATCCTGGATGATTTCTCCCAAATTAAGTTGTAATTCCAATTTGGTGTTGGGAGGAGATTGGTGTAGCTCCACTTACTCCTCCACCATCTTGGTTCTCCCCAATAATATTTTTAAAATAAAACACAGATACCTTTTTTTAAAACTTGAATTATGTTGACCTATTAGACACAGCACCAAAAGCATGATGCATAAAAATTTTAAATTAGTAAGTTGAAATATATAAAAACTGAAAATATTTGCTCTGTGAAATAAATATCTGATTTCAAGAATGGAGGGCTACAATAATTCATTCTATGTGATATTATTATGTACTTACATGAGTAAGTCAATGGACAAAACAGAATGTTGAATAGACCTACACATGTATGGTCAGTTCATTTTCTTTTTTCTTTTTTTTCTTTAAGATTTTATTTCATTATTTTTTAGAAAGAGGGGAAGGAAGAGAGGCAGAGAGGGAGAGAGACATAGAGACATCAATGTATGGTTGCGTTTCACCTGCCTCCAGCCACAGACCTGACTGGAGACCTGGCTTGCAACCTGGTTATGTGCCCTGGCTGGGGAATCGAACCTGAGACCTTTGGGTTCGCAGGCCGGCGCCCCATCCACTGTGCTACCAGCCAGGGCTTCATTTTCAACAAAGGAACTAAAACAATTTAATGGGAAATGAAATTCTCTTCAATAACTGATGCTGAAAAGGTGAATAACAGTAATAAAAATGGACTTCAACTCTTATTTCATATCTACAATAAAAATTTTTGAGGTAATCGTGGACCTAAATATAAAAGATAATAAAATAAAGATCTAGAAGAGAACATATAATGTTTTTGTGACCTGGGGATAGGTAACAATTTTTCACTAAGACATACACACACTCTAAATAAAATAAAAAGTCATGAAAAGTAATGAAAAGACACTGTTAAGAAAATTAAAATCTTAGAATAGACTATATATATGTATAATTTAGGATTACAATAGGAAACTATTTTAATCATCTCAAAACCCAGCCCTAAGAGATCTGCAGATTTAAAACTGCTGCTGTGAATCCACTTATAACAGTTTGACTGGACAGATGGAGGGTTCATGAACATTTACAAGGCCAAGTTATTCTGTTTCAATTTGTGCCCTGCCAAGATATTATTCCTCATTTGTGGCAGCTGTGAAGTATGGCCCCTATAGAGGTCTCAACAATTACTGTTCCATGATGTTCACACCCCATGAAATGTCCTTGCATTAGTGTGGGCAGGACCTGAATTTCTACTACTCTAAAATATGACAGACATGAAAACATTTTTCATGCAATTAAAATCCAAAATCAACAGATTTTTAGTTAGTCAAGGCAGAATGACCTTCATCAGCCTGATATAATGATGTAAATATTTTAGTATTTTTAATTAATGTTTAATTGATTATGCCATTACAGTCAGCCTGATTGTTCTTTTTTGCCCACTCCACCCAGAAACCCCCATTCCCTCTGACAATTCCCCATTCACATCCATGGATCATGCATACAAATTCTTTGGCTACGCCATTTCCTATACTGTACTTGACATCCCCATGTCTATTCTGTAACTACCTACTCGTACTTCTTAATCCCTTCACCTCTTTTCCCATTTCCATACACCTCTCTCCTATCTGGCAATCATCAAAACACTCTCTGTATTCATGATTCTCTCTCTTCTTATTTGCCTACTTTACTTTTCAGATTCAGTGTTGATAGATATATATTTGCCATTGTTCATAGTTTTGATTTTCTTTTCCTTAAGTCCCTTTAACATGTTATATAATAATGATTTGGTGATGATGAACTTTATTTTTTTCTTGTCTGGGAAGCTCTTGATCTACCCTTCAATTCTAAGTAATAGCTCTGCTTGGTAGAGCCATCTTAGCTGTAGTTCCCTGGTTTTCATGACTGAATATTTTTTGACAATCCCTTCTAGCCTGAAAAGTTTCTTTTGAGAAATCAGCTGATAGTCTTATGGGAACTCCCCTGTATGTAACTAAATGCTTTTCTCTTATGCTTTTAAGATTCTCTTTTTATCTTGACCTTTGTTGTTTTACTTATGATGTGTTTTGGTACTGGCCTCTTCATCCATCTTGTTTGGGACTCTCTGTGCTTCCTGGACAAGCTTGTCTATTTCCTTCATGAGGCCAAGGAAGTTTTCTTTCTATAAATCAAATTGCAACAAATTAATTTTTTCAAATGATTTCCAACTTCCTGCTCTTTCTATATTCCATCTTATAATGTTAATGCTAACTTGAAATTATCCCAGAGGATGCTTACACTATACTCATTTTTTTATTCATTTTTCTTCTTGTTGTTCTCATTGGTTGTTCTTTCTTCCTTATGTTCCAAATCATTGATTTGGTTCTGTTTCATCCACTCTACTATTGTTTCCTTGTAAATCATTCTTTATTTTAATTAGTGTATCCTTCATTTCTGACTGGATCTTTTCTATGCTACTGAGCTAAATTCCTTGAGCATCTTAACCAGTGTTTTGAACATTGCATCTGATACATATTTACATCAATATGCAAATATGAGAGAGATTATTTTCCACTACTTTGCACTTTCTTCTCCCTGATCCATACACTTAAATGCAAATATTTTAAATTTTGAATACTAATTTTTAGGATAAAGAAACTTTATATAATTCAGTCACCATTTATTACTAATCACTAAGATCCATCTACATATCAATAATTTTTTTGCTATTTGATCTATAGAAATATTTTTTGCAATTATTTATAGCTCAATGCAATTACTAATCCAAGGACAACTAACTAAATATAATTAGTAAGAAATATTATAGAAGCTAAATCAGATGTTAAGCAAAGTATACTGGGAACATACATGAGGAAGCTACAAATGCTACAATGCAGAATCAATTATCATTTTATGAAAACAGGAATATTTAGTGGGAACTTGAGTTATTTAGAATTTATGAAGAAAGAGAGGAAAAACAAACTCAACTGATGTGAGAGCATATCAAATTATCAAAGTGACATGAACTAGCTATTACACTCTTCTAAATGAAGGAACCTGTTTTGTTTTATAATAACTTTTACCTTTCCTTTGAAATGTTACTAAGTGCCTCCATCTCTATCCTAAGTTCAATGCTTTTGTCTTCTTTCTGAGCTACTAAGTGACTGACTATATTTTTCAGCCTCCTTTATAGACGATGTGGCAAATGATTGAATTTAATCAATGTCTTGAGAGTGAAGATTACATGCACAATTTACAGTGCTAGCCCCCAAAAATCTCCCCACAGAGGCTTCTTCATAATCTTTCCCCTTATTGCTTTTGGAAATGGCAATGGCTCCAAGGCACCCTTGGAAGCCCCATGTTCAACATGGCATGATTACATTCAGCCTGATTACCTTGGCATACAAAGGCTTCTCAGAAATATCAGTACTGTTAGAAAAACAACACTAGGGATATCCAAGATGGTGGAGAAGTAGAAGCTACATTAACCTCCTCCCAGGAACAATATGGAATCACAACTAAATTGTAGAGAAATCATCCAAAATAACCAAAAGCTGAGCAAAAACCGTATAACCTTGGACAGACAAAAGAAACTACTTCACCACAACATGATTGGTATGGAGTGTGGAGGAGATGAAGAGGGCTGGCTGGACTCTCATGGGCAGTAGCTGAAGTTCTATAGAAAGATTTTAATGGCCTGGGTATTCCTCTGAGAAGTGTGGGGTCTAAACCCCAAGCTAGGTTCCCCAGCCTACACCACCAGAGCCAGAAAGGAGCCCAGATAACATCCAGCTGTTAAAAGCGGTGGAATATCTGTGTCCAGGGAGAGATGGCTAGAGACACAGAGAGCCTCTTTAAAGATCAACACATAAAATTTCATTTGCAGCCACTTCCCCTCAGCTCTGACAAAAGGGAGGCAGAATAAACTAGAGATCTTGATGAGAGTCTGAGGATGGTGGTTTTCGAGAGAGAACTGAAAGGGCAGCCACTAGGATCCTTGTGCTGAGTCATTCTCTATATTGTAGGAGTCATTTTGCTCAGGCAGAGCAGTGCCCACCAAGTGACATTAATCTGAGAGAAAGCAATAGCCTTGACCACAGAAATAACTCTGCCCCATCCTGTGGTGCTTAAGCCTGGCTGCTAATTACAGATTTACTAAATTAACAACTGAAGGAGATGGCACAGACTGTGGATTGCTGATAGAATCAAACAGGCTGCTTAGGACCAGATGGGGATGCCATCTGACATCACCAAAGGTGGGTGCATAAAGGCAGAACAGTGGTAAACACTAGATAATATACTGAGACCAATTCTGCCATGGTCTTCTTTATGATTTGCATTAGTTTGTCTCCTGCATAGATTTTTTAACATTCATTTCTTGTCCTTCAAGTTTGTGTTTATTAGGTCACTAGTTTTTATATTATACTTTATTTCAAATCTCATATTTTGCTCCCCCTTCTCTTCCTTCATTTTATCTTATTCTTTCCTCTTATTTTCATTTTAAATTTTATTTTCTCTCTTGCTACAACCTATTGCCATTCTACATTCTTACTATTTCTCTCCTTTTCAGCCTCTCAAAACTATTTTTCTTGTCACGAATCATCTCAAATTATTTTTCCTGTTTGTAAAACCCCTTATTCTGTCTCCATCTTTATCAGTTTTTCCTCATCGGTTGTGGATATGGTGGTTGTTGTAGTGTTTCTTCAATTTTATTCCTAGATCTTCACTATTTTTGTATTTAAAATCTCAAATTTTACCATTTCCCTCTCCTACTCCAATTTTCTTTCCTACTATGCTTTCTGTTTTTCATTTTAAATTTAAATTTTTCCCTGTCTTAGCTTGGTTTTCATTCCTTGCTCTTAGTATTCCTTCTCACTCTCTTCTCTCAAAATTGTTTCTTGTTCTTCTTGACATCTCTTTTTTTCTTAAATATATTTTATTTATTTTGCTATTAAAATTGTCCCAATTTCCCCCCTTTGCTCCCCTCCACCCAGTAACCCGCTTAGTTCAAGCCCATGAGTCATGCATATAAGTTCTTTAGCTTCTCCATTTTCTCTATTCTTCTTAACATCCCCCTGTCTATTCTGTACCACCAATGTGTCCTTTTTGTTTCTTTCACATCCAGACAATGCACTATTTAATTACTGTCTTCTGTCAACTTCTCAAATCATATTAATACAAAGTTTTCTTTTCATTATTTCAAAATGCCTACGTTAATTCATTTGTTTAAAGAATTACTCTTTTAAGTAATATGAATTGCAATATTACCAAACACATGCAAAAATACATTTACACACATACATATTTTTACACATATTTAAAGTACATACTGGATTTTGAAGAGTTAATACAAAATTTTTTTAAATATGCCAATAGCTTATATAATTATTACATGTTAAATGATAGTATTTTAGATATATTATAGCAAATTAAGCAGTATTTTCTTCTTTAATACTTATTTTACTCTGGAATGCTATTTTTATGAAATATATCACAGAAAAGATGTGTTGCATAACTCAGTTTTGTGAAAGTTATCCTAGAGACAGTGTGGTCCTAAACAAACCCCTGAACTATTTAAGAGTCTGTTGAGGTAGAGATTAGGTATGTTCACATTTCAACAATAAAGTTTACTATAGCATTAGTCCTTTTCCCAAGTATCCCCAGTTTGGGGGCCTTCATATCTGGAAATGTATATTTCCACAATCTATCTGAAAGGAATCTCATCTAATTTATTAATCCTAATATGAGAATATATATTGTCTATGTACATGAATCATATAGTTCAGTAGTTTGCAACTTCCATCCAAATTGGTCTTCATTCTCAGCATCTTTTCTAACCTAAAGATTGACTGATTTCACAACACACCAACAACCAGTTGGTTGCTATTTAAAACATAAATTGCTAACAAAATCTATATATTACACACCCACAAATAAGCACATGTTTTGTAACAGTGAATAAGAAAGATAGCATGTCTGCTATGTAATATACATCCACATTTTCTTTTTTCTTCTTCCTTAACTCAATTTTTCTGAGTTTTTGCAATTAACATGATTTTCCCATATTGTGAAATAATTCCAACCTAAGAAAACTTAACCTGCAGTAATGCTGATATAATATACTAAAATATGCCTTATTTAGTAAAATCTATTTATAACAAGATCATTTTAAAGCATTCATAAGTTAAAGTTGGTTCTTATCCATTCAGCTGTTCCCTTGTATTCACACCCCATGTAAATTCCTCCCCTCTACTGTGGGCAGGACCTATGAGTTGCTTCTACCCTTCAGAATGTGGAAACATGATGAGATTTTTCATACAGTTCACTGATTTTGAGGTAATCAAAGAAAGATTTTCTGCCATAGGCCTGATGGAATCAGGTAAAGCTTTTTAAAAAGTAGTTGGGAACAACCTGAGTGAGAGAGATTCTATCTGGCCTTGAAGGAGTGACCAGCCATGCATAAAGTGTCTATGGAGAGAGCTGCTAATGAATGCTGCCAACAACTTGAGTGAGCTTGGAAGTGACTTTTTCTCCAGTCAAGCCTGAAGATGAAAATTCAGTGTAATCAAAACTCTGATTGCAGTTTGAACACCCATAAACCTTGCCCTGACTCATAACCCAATAAACTGAAATAATAAATAGTGTTTTTGGGGTTTTAGCCACTAAATTAGTGGAAATATATTAAACAATATCAAATTAATACAATGGCAATAATTAAGGATTTAGTTTTTGTCTATTTGATAGAGAAAAATATCCTTGCTTTTTGGTGAGACATGCCCTAGAATTTTCTTTGCTAGTCTTGGGTTTGTCTATTTGTCTGTGTAAGAATATCCTTCTTCTGGAAAGAATTATGGTGCTTAATGAGCTGTACTAGTGACTTATAGTTATATATTTTCATTCTGCACTGAAGCTGAGGTTGTAGAATCAATGCAGCAATTAATTGTATACAATTAATAAAGCTATCACCTATTATTGTTTGAGTATTAAGTCTTGGCCTACCTCTGGAGATCATTAACACAATAGAGTCTTTAGTTTTTCACACACAGTGTCAGTGACAGTTGGGGATAGGAGAATCAGGGTGCAGGTCCTTAGGATAGTGAAGTAAAACCTTCCCATCCTAAGCTAAAGAAGCGGCTCCTAGCCTACAATGGGGTCCTAGTAACAAAACCATGGGCTTAACCATGGGCCATCAAGCTACCATGTGATCAGAGTTGCACACTGTTAACTCAGTATCATCTGACCCACTGAGGTATGCAGTTGGGG
>PVIW01009922.1:0-48106 GCA_004026585.1 Noctilio leporinus
TCCCATAATGGGTGAGATCATATGATATTTGTCCTTCACTGACTGGCTTATTTCACTAAGCATAATACTCTCCAGTTCCATCCATGTTGTTGCAAAGGGTACAGGTTCCTTCTTTCTTTCTGCTATATAGAATTCCATTGTGTAAATGTACCAAAGTTTTTTGATCCAATCATCCACTGATGGGCACTTAGGCTGTTTCCAGAACTTGGCTATTGTAAATAGTGCTGCTATGAACATAGGTGTGCATAGGTTCTTATGAATTGGTGTCTCAGGATTCTTTGGCCAACCCAAAATTCTTTATTGCAGGTTGTGCAGTTTGCTCTGTTTTAGTTATTCACCCTCCCCCGCTGTCCTCTAATTCAGGTATGGCAGTGTCTTTAGGAGCCTTTTTTTTTGATAATGTCTGGGTCATACGGCATTTGTAGCATAATTGCTTTCATTATCTGAACTTTTAGAAATAATATTTACTAATTAAATTGTTAATGCTTAGGATTGCAATGCATTTAAATTACACGGTTTAATCACTGTAACTGGAGTGATTGCAATGATAGACAATCGATTACTATAAATTGCAAATTATGGTTGCCGACATCAGCAACCAGGGGAAAAATAGTAATAGTGCCTAGGAAAGCCACAAAATCCATGCCTTATCCACTTGACATTAAAAATTAAATTAGTGGAGAAGCAGAATTTGAACCCAGATCTCCAATCTTCAGATCCAGGGCTCTTGCATGTGGGTCTGAGGGATCAGCATTACCCAGGAGTGTGACCTTTAACCATCACTCTGGAATTGCCTGGTCAACATGAGCGAGATCATCTGCCTAATGGACACCTGCCCTTCCCCAAAGGAAGGTGACATTGTCTGAAGTCATCTGCTCTTTCCCTTTTCCACCCCCTTCTGCCTATAAAAGTCATTCATTTTGTTCTTCCTTTCTATTTGTTAAGCTGGGGTGCTTCCAAAATAATCATTAAGTAAAGCCAATCAGATCAAAGTTACTCAGTTGAACTTTGGTTTTCAACAATTTTGTGCCTCAGTCTCTTCTTCCATGTTTCATTATTCTTTTTTTTTTTTTTTTTCCATCAATCATCTCCTGCAACTTAGTAATGTAGTTGCAGTATCCCCTGGGAGGGCTCCTTATAGTGGTTATTAGCGCAACTAAATGGTTATGCCTCCTCTGGGCCCCAGGAACTCAGCCATCACTTTTGCCTCTCCCACAGTGCAGCCCTCCAGCAAAGGGCTGTGCAGTTTGTGTCACCCACTACTGAGTTGGCTCTCTCCCCTGGTGACCCAATGAATGAGTGATGTCCTGTCCTCAGTAGCCCTGCTCAGCCTTTGTAGACTCGTGCCTATGGCTTCTTTTATGGCATCAATCCACCTCATACTTGGTCTTCCTCTTTTCCTGCTGCCTCATGTCTTTCCCAGCATTATTTTCTTTTGATGAAACAGCCATGTATCATTCACCAGCACTTTTAAGTAGAATCCCCTATGAAAAGATCGCACCACCCCAAATTCCTGTCTCACCTGTTAGTCTTCTAGCTAACAAGTTGGTACAGCAGCTTCTTTCCCGGTCCGCATGCCAAATCTCAGTGGAAAAGTTTGCAGCTGAATTGCCTCTTCCTCCTCCAGTCCTCTTTGTCATCTTCTGCTCTGAATAAACCCAATTCCTCTACTTGTATGGAACTGGTGTATGGTGGCTCCCACTCAGACATAGTACCTGGGAGCGGCCACGTTACTTCTGAATAAAGACGCTGAGGATGTGAAGAGGGCTAAACCCCAGCACCAAACAATGCAGGCTGCAGAGCTCCATGCTTTGGTCACCCAGTCAGGAAGTGGGAGAGTTAGTTCATCAGTGTGGATGTGACTGCTATCCTGGGTTAAGTGGTGATGGGCGTTTCAGGACCTGAAGATGGAACTGGGGCTCAGAAGAGGGATTTATGGGTTGAGTCAGGAGGATGTTTGGGGTTGTTGGGTGGTAGAGTGGGAGGGGGTGGTCCGTGGGGGCCGGTGATTAGAGGTCTGGGGTCAGGGACAGGATGAGTGTTAAGTACATATGGGGACCAGTATAGGGAAAGCTGTAGGATCTGTGGATCAAGATGGCAGATTGGTGTGCTGGCTGGTCTGTGCACTGGTAGGGTATCCGAATGGCCACCCAGTGATTTGTGGACCTGCAGAGCCAGTTCTGTAACAGGGATATGGGTGAGGCGCTGTTTGGGATTTGTGATTTCTGCACCTGCTGATTTAGTGCTGTGTAGGGGTCACTGATGGGGACCAGGGGCTGATAAAGGTCCATCCCAGTTGGCTGGGAAAGTCCTTGTTTTACAATCTCTGCAGTTCAGAGCCTACCCACAAGTTGAAGCCTCTCATACGTTTTTTCGAATCACCTTCTCACTTCATCACTCCGTCCCCGTAGAAGAAAACATCCTCTGAATGTAGCAACAAACAAATACAAAAGAATGGGATTATTATTGTCAGTTCCTCTCATCAAAGACCACCAGGAATGCCCTCTTATTGACTTGGGTTTATGCCTGTAGCATCTAGGAATATGCACATTCTGGGCAGGGGGGGGGGGGGGGGGGGCTCGCAGTAATAGGGTATTAGTTAGAAAGGACCTAGAGGGTTTGGCCTTGGGTTGGGTGATTTTGAAGTGGGCCTAAGGAAGTGGGCCTTGTGCTGAATTGGATATTAGTAGGAAGTGGGGTAATTCAGTAACTGGGAATTTTAATCTCATCTAGAGGGAGGAAAGACCAGGAAGCTAAAACTGTAATAGGTAATGAATTGCAGTCATTCGTGTTACCTGGGAACAGGGGGTGTTTGGTATTTTGTGGATTGGACAGTGCTGGCATTTTACCTGTGCATAGACATGATTTCAGAGGTCTATTTTTGCCTTGTTCTGTCATGGTCATGGAATGGCCTTGTCTGATGTTGACGTTCTGCCTAATAGTGTTACATGGAAGAGTTATGAGTATTTGGCCAGCTCTCAGAGATAAGGGGTGGCTTTTTCACTTCTCCTGTGATTTCAGCCCATGTTGAAGAGCTTGAACAGTATATCCTTTCTTATCATTGAATAACTTGCAATTTTGAATAAACCTGTCTTCTATGCCTTAGTCCCCTTACTCCATTGTAAAGGTCTGGCAAGAAGGGGATGACCAGCTAGAGAGAGAGCAGAAAAATAAAGACAGACTTCTTAGGCAAGTCATGGTCAACAACAAGCAGTTATTGAAGAGCCAGGCCATACGTGTAATGCATTTGGAAAAATGTTTTATGACCATACAGACCTAGATTCTTCAGGACAAACACTATATAAATGCTATTTATTTGAAAAGAGCTTAAAACCTAATATAAAACTTTTCTCTTGTAATAGTGGTTATGCAAGAAAAACCACTAATAATAATTTTGAATGTGGGAGAACATCTAGTTCTTCCTATTCTAAACATAAAACAATTCATAGGGAAGTGATACACTGTGATGCTGGTCAGTATGAAAAGATCATCAACAATAAACAATCTCTTATTCAATATGTGAATGTCAAAACTGGGGAGAAGACTGCTGTATGTATTGAATGTGGTAAGTCTTTTCTTAAAAAATTTGCAGTGCATGTGGGAAAGCCCCAGTGAGAAGTTTCACCTTATTATTGTTCAGAGAACGCATACAGGGGAGAAACCTTATGAATGTTCTGAATGTGGAAAAGCCTTCTCTCAAAAATCATCCCTCATTATACATCAGGGAATTCACACTGGGGAAAACCATATTCTTGTAGTGACTGTGAGGAAGCTTTCTCCTATAAATCACCCCTCATTATACATCGTAGAATTCACACTGGAGAGAAACCCTATGAATGCAGAGAGTACAGTAAGGCCTTCTCCCAGAAGTCATGGCTGATTATACATCACAGAACTCATACTAGAGAGAAGCCATATGAGTGTACCGAATGTGGGAAAGCCTTCTATGATAAGCCCCACCTCATTATACATAGAAGAATTCACACTGGAGAGGAACTCTACAAATGTGCTCAATGTACAGAAGCCTTCAGCAGGAAGACAGAACTCATCACACATCAGTTAATTCATACTGGGGAGAAACCTTACGAATGTACTGACTGTGGGAAGACCTCCAGGAAGTCACAACTCATCATTCATCAGAGAACACACAGTGGAGAGAAACCTTACAAATGCAGCGAGTGTGGAAAGGCCTTCTCCCAGAAGTCAGACCTTGTTTTACATCGGAGAATTCTTTTTTTATCATCAGAGAGTTCATACTGGGGAAAGACCCTATCAATGTGCTACATGTGGAAAAGCCTTCACCCAGAAGTCACAATTCATTGTGTACCAGAAAATTCGTAACAGTGGTAAAAATAATAAGAATGGACTGAGCACAGAAAATCCTTCAGTATTTGTACAATATTTGAAATACTACAAACTCCACAGATTTGATGAGTTGAGGGACATCTTGGTTGATAAAATTTTACAAGTGACAGCAAGTTCCTAATGTAGTGTTTAATTTTTTATCAAAGATAATATAAACATCTTACTTATATGAAATATGGACATTTTCACTATGGCATGTAAAACTTTTAATATTGCTGACTGAATGATTAGTATAACAGAACAAATTCCATATACAGTATAGTCTGTTTTGAAGTTACATGTTCCTCGTTATGTTACATAACAATAATCAGATGTGGTAATATTGTTAATGTTAGCCTAGCATAATTATGGCCATGCACTAATTTCCCATAGAGGACATAAAGAAAGGTTGAATTAAAGCACCAAGATATAGAAATTGTCCTTGTGGGAGGGGATTTTACTCTCACCCCCAAAGCATATATAAAATTCTTATTGTGAAAGGATGGTAATATGGGTTGACAAGGTCCAATAAATGAGGTCTTTGTGTTTTTCTCTTTCAAAAATATAAGTTGATCTGTGTCTGTGAATGGACCCAGGGTTAGAATGGACAGTTCTTGCTCATTTCTCCCTTTTACCCTAAACCTGAAGGACTGTATTGAGGTGGAAAGATATTGATTTTAAAAGAAGATTGTCCTGGGTTTTAATTTTTGTTCTATTACTCACAGATTGTGTGACTTCAGGAAAGCTCTTTTTAATCCTCAGTGTCTGCTCCTTAACCTATATATGAAACCCTGGCAGAGAGCATGTTCTTGCCTCTTTATTTGTCCTCTTTATTGTCTCTCTCTATTTTCTTGCAATAGATTGCTAATACCAGTGTGCACACATTTTAAAAAATTATTTATTTGTTACTTTTTGTGCGTACACTTTTTTAAAAAGATTTTATTCATCATTTTTAGAGCGAGGGAAAGGGAGAGAAACATCAATGTATGGTTGCCTTTCACCTGCCTCCAGCTATGTACCTGGCTGGAGACCTGGCTTGCAACCTGGTTATGTGCCCTTACTGGGAATCGAACCAGCAACCTTTGGGTTAGCAGGCCAGCACCTATCCATTGAGCCACCAGCCAGGACTTGATAAAAAAAAAAAAAAAAAAAAAAAAAAAAACACTTCTCAGCAGCTGCATTAACATGAAACCAAGGTATCACTACAAGAAAAGAAAATGAAACAAAAAATCCTAGGTAAGTGTGCATTTGGCGGAATATTTGAAAATGACAGTCTCCAAGGATTCTTCCCAGGCTCCCAGTGACTGTCAGTTATGGTCTACTGGGTTACTAATATGTGCAGTTTTATTATTTTCTACTTTTTTGTTTTTTTTAATTTGGAAAGTTTGCTTATAACTCTGATCAAGGCCCCACTTTTATTCTTTAGCTTATGGTTATCTGCTTTTAAGTCTGGTAATATTTGAGCTCTTCCTCCACTTCAGATATTCTTTTTTCTAGAGTTCTTCAATTTTTTTTTTTTCCCCAATAGTGACCTCTCAGCAAATCTTTCTTATCTCTGGGTAACCATCTCCAATGACAATTTATGATCTTTCATTTCCATATTTGTGTCATGTGCTGTGTTTTCAATTTTTCACTTTCAACTAGAATTGGTTGATAAAGCTTTATAAAGTCAGTCAAATCATTCTTTTCTAGACTGCAACTGTAAGGTTTTCTTTATTCTAAGTAAATGTATGATATAGTGACCCAGCAAGGAATCATACTGATCACTAGCTGCTGTGAAATCTGTATTCCCATCTAGAAGTGGATTCTAAGTTTCCTTCTTATTTGATTCCTGTTCTGTGTGATTAGTCTCTTAAAATAATCTTTTTATTGGGTCTTTTAAAATTGATTTTAGATAGAGAGGAAGGCATGGGGAGAGAGGAAAACACCAATCAGTTGCCTCTTAGATGTGCCTGGACTGGGGATCAAACCTGCAACCTTTTAGTGTGTGGTACAACACTCCGACCAACTGAACCACCTGGCCAGGCTGATTGTTGTTCATGGTCATTTTCATCACTATTTTGTTCCCAATATGAAACTCTGTACGTCTTTTCCATCTTGGTCACCACCATTCTCTGATGGGTTTAAGTTGTGATTTATCTTCTTTTTCCCCGTTCTCTTTTTCCACCTCATTTTTTTTCTGTTAATACACCTGAGTAAACAGAAGCTATACCTACCAAACTACTTGGCCTGTTTAGTTAACTCAAAACATAGTGTGAACTACTCATGGTAAGTAGAAAATCAAGGGGATGGAGCAGTTGATCTTCATTAAATTTTTAAAAAATGGTTTATTTTTCCATTACCATTTATTCCCCTTATACCCTTCCTCCGCACTGTGAAGTGTTTGATCTTGAAGCTGATTCTGGTCTGTAACACTAAATCTCATCACATGCTCTAGAGTACCTTTGTTTATATTCATCTCTAGATGTTTCTGACTCCTTTCCTTCTCCTTGTTCTGTTTTTCTTTTCCCTCTTTTCATTTTCTTGTTCTCTAGTTCAGGTAGAATGACTTCTATGTCCTGTTGTAATTTATCTTCTTTGTTTTTATTGTCTGTCCACTTTGGTAGCATTTAAGCATGATGGGATGTGGTAGGAAGTGTCTAAAATGGCCACCAGTGATCCTTACCTCTTGGTATTCCTGGTCCTGTAATAAGCTCCATATGAATAAGCAGTTTGTAACCTATAGAAAATGGCAACACTAAGGGGATGTCACTCTGCGATTAGGTTATAAAAGGTTGTGCCTTTCATCTTGCTTATGGACTCTTTTCTTGGCTCATTAAATAAGCAAGTTGCAAGTTTGAGAGTCCTGCATGGAAAGGTGCTGTGGGTGGCTCTGTCCAACAGCCAGCAGGGACGTGAATGTCCTCAGTCTAACAATCCTTGAGGCATTGAATTCTGCCAGCAGTGGAGCATGGAGTTGGATCTTTCCCCAGTTGAGCCTCTAACAAAACCCCAGCCTGGACCAAGATCTTGACTGTAGTTTTGAGGGAGACCCTGAAGCAGAGGACCTAGATAATTCATGTCCCAATTCCTGACCCACAGAAACTGAGATGACAAATGTGTGCTGTTTTAAGTTAAGGGGTAAGTGGCTGCATTTCAATACACAGATAATAACACCCTTTATACATAATGTTGGTTTGATGGTTTATTCTTCCATTTTTTGCTTTTTATTTTAAGGTATATATAGTAAATAATATATATGTATATATTTGGTCTTCATTATTAACAGATTGTGCATCCGCAGTTATCTACTTGCTAACATTTATTTGTAACCCCCCAAAATCAATACATTGCTTTTGCAGTTATTAGCAGATGTGCACAAAGCAGTGAATATTTGAGCTGCCCCATGCACATATTTCCAGCTGAGGCTGAATGAGGGGATGGTGTCCCAGCTCAAGCAAACACGGCCAGGGGAAGGGGATGGTACGGGCAGTGCAGTGTAGCGTAAAACTCCAGCTCTGGGAACAGTGAATGGAGTCCAGCTTTACCTCTGGCACCTGTTAGTGGAGTTGTGAACCTCATTTTCTCTTTTGTAAAACAAAGAAAATAGAATCTACTGGGATAGGTTGATTTTAAGGTTATAATTTTTTTTTTTTTTAGAGAGAGAGGGGTAGGGAGAGAGGCAGAAAGACAGAGAGATATCAATGTATGGTTGCCTTTCACCTGCCTCCAGCTGCGGACCTGGCTGGAGACCTGGCTGGAGACCTAATTATGTGCCCTGGCTGGGTATCGAACCAGTGACCTTTGGGTTCTCAGTCCGGCACCTTATCCACTGTGCTACCAGCCCGGGTTAAAATTATAATCTTAATTACACAAAATTGTAAAATTCACAAAGTTGTAATTTAAGATTATAATCTATATGATACATACATACACACATACATATATATATATATAATTTATATATACATACACGTATATATATACTATATACTTTCACATTTCCCCTAGGAGCAATGGTTCAGTATTTACTAATTCTGTGTTTGCAGCAACTTTATAGAATGTAACTATTGCAAATGATGAGAATTGACTGTTTGTATTCATTCATTTTCACATTAGAAAAAAAAACAAAAAGGAAACAAAAAAAAATGAAACAGTAATAAACTATTTTTTCCACTTTGTTTCTTTTCATACATTGTTTCTTTTCACATAACATTATAACCTGAAGTTTATTCTCTATAGTATTGAGAGGTATTTCTTTCTGTCTCTTTCTTACAGTTAAATAATACCATTTTGTGTGTATAACATAATTTATACAACCAGACCTCTCTTAGTAGATATTTGGGTTGACTGCCATCTTTTGGTATTAAAATAGTACTGCAGTGGATAGCCTTTGACTTGTTCTTTATTTTGCCAATGTATCTTTGGATATATTCCTGGAAATAGGGTTTCTGAATGAAAGGGTAAAAGCCATATAGTGTGGTTTTAAGATATGTGTGTATATTCTTTGATAATCCTTCATGTAAGAGGTACAACTCAATTCCCATTCACTTTGAGCAAACAATACAGAAGAAATAATGAATTATCACTTCCAATTTTGGTTATAAAAAGATTGCGGCTTCTGTCTTGTGTGTGTGTGCTCTTTCCCCCTTCCTCAGCTAACTTGGTCTTGGTAGAAGCCAGCTACCATACCACAGGCTGGGCTTGAGGAGAGCAAAGGCCACTACCATGTCCTGAGGGTAATCTTATGGCCTAAGGAAAGGCCCCCATGGTGAGGAACTGGGCTTGGAAACTGGTCTTCTGAGGCTTTTCATCAGCCCCTGGATTGATGACAGCATCTACTTCTCGAGCTGAGCCTTCCAACGACTGGCCGACAGCATGACTGAACCTCACGAGACTCAACGACCACCCCTCAAAACTTGTTTCCAGAGTCATCTCATAGAAACCACGAGACACGGAATGTTTGTATTTCAAAGCACTAAGTTTCAGGAGCTCCCTCACGCAGCAATAACTAGTATTGATACATGTAGTTCTGCTAGTGATGGTCAAATCCTCTATATTAGCGACTACACCATTTTTTCTGTCCTGCTGGTGAGATATGAGAATTCCTGATTCCCACAGCCTTACCAAAACTGTTTCCAAATTTAAAATACTTTTGTTTATAAGCTAATAAATGAGAAACAGTATCTTACTGTTGCTTTCATTTTTATTTCATTATAAAAATTAAACTCTTCTCTTTCAACTTTTTAAAATGAGATACTATGTAAGGATAGCTTCTCATCATTCTTAGGATTAAGAGCTGAAGTCTCAAAATTCCTACCAGGCTCTCTACAGCCTCTACAGTCTCTATTACTTCCTAATTCTGTATTTTCCATTGGTATTACTCCCTGAGGATTCTGATTGAATGGTTACTATGCCCTTAGCATCTTTTAACCCAGTGGCTATACATACAGTCTTAAGCACAGGGCATGCAATAAATATTGATGTAACTGGAAGTTTAAGTTGGAGTGAGTGGTCACAACTGCCCATTTCTTACCCTCTTCTTTGTCTTGACCAAACATTAGGCCTCTTTTCTCCCTACAGATCCCTAAACTGTCACTTGTTCCCAAGTTTAAACACCCACTAAAGCAATATGTATATATGAACAGCCTCCCTTCACAGTTTATTCTCAGAATCTGAGGACTTCAGAAACATTTCTTGCTGATGGGCCTTGGCTTTGCCATTTGCACACCCTCATGTCTTAAAAAGTTCCTGCTGCCCTGGCTGGTGGCTCAGTGATAGGTGCCAGCCTGGGAACACAGGGGTCGCTGGTTCAATTCCCAGCTGGGGTGCATGGCCAGGTTGCAAGCCAGGTTTCCAGCTGGGTCCTTACCTGGAGGCAGGTGAAGGGCAACCATCCATTATTGATGTTTCTCTCTCTCTCTGCCTCCCTCCCTTCCCCTCTCTTTGAAAATAATAAATAAAATCTTTAAGAAAAAGTTACTGCTATCCCTTCTTAGCCCTCCCTCTAAAAGAAAAGCCTTTTTCAGTTTGATTTGAGATGCTTGTAGATTTGAGATTGGAGTGCTCACCCTATTGCAATGACCTTTCTTTTTCTTTTTTTCCAATGTATGGCTGCATTTCACCTGCCTCCAGCCACAGACCTGACTGGAGACCTGATTTGCAACCTGGTTATGTGCCCTGGCTGGGGAATCGAACCTGCGACCTTTGGGTTCGCAGGCCGGCGGCTTATCCACTGTGCTACCAGCCAGGGCATAATGACCTTTCTAGATTTGTTTTTCACATGAGAAAACTACTAAATGTAAAATTAGTATTAATTTAATTACATAAGCCCCAAACCATGGCTTCTACAAAAACTGGTGGTACAGAATTATATTTATGCACATGAAACTTTGGTTAAACATACACTTTTCTAAAGTATAAAAGCTTGTAAGGTTTAAAGGTTGTCATAACAATGATGTCTTCAATTAAGACATTCGTTTTTAAAAAATCAAGTGATTTTTTTCCCCCTGAAATCTAACCTCATCACGCTTTTTTTTTTTTTGGCCCTCCCCTTTCTCTGTCTCAGTCTCCCTCTCTGTCTGAGCTTCCTGAGCTGTCCCTTAGCGTCCCACTTCTGTCCCTATGTCTCCCTTTTGTGCCCTTGGGTCTCCCATTTCTCTGCCTGGCCTTTGCCCCTATTATCCCTACTTTCTCGTGGAATGTGATTCTCCACTCCTCATCCCTCGTCCTGTGCCTCGGTCTCTTTCTCGTCTCTCCGTTTTCCTTTTTCCTTCAGTTGCCTCTGCCACTTACTAACTTGCAGTAGTAATTTCCCCTGGAGGATTCCCTTTCATCGTTTTTAGTATAGAGGGCATTATTGTTATCGCCCCTTTCTGCGCCCTCCCACCCCCAACTCTGCCATCACCTAGACCCGTTTCCGACGGAGGCATCGTCCGCACGGGGACTGTACCATTCCGCCTTTCCACCCCTCTCAGCGAGTGGAACCTCCTGGTGTAGGGCTGTACCATTTACAAACATGTAAAATAGAGCTGTCAATGAGAATATTTTGCTATTCCAAAGGCTTTCTTCCTCTTTCACCAAACGCAGTCTTCAATGAGAGGACGTGCCACTCAAACTTTTCCCCCAGCGCTCCTGAGCACCCTCTCTGCCGAGCCGGCGCCTTGCTGGTTGGTATAACCCTCCTTTCCGTCACCTTCTCCCCTCCTTCCACCACCGGTCGTGCAGCCCAACCGCAGGCTCACAATAAAAGGGTTCTTGCGTGCATGGCCTCTCAAGGACTCTCAGCTGGTGGCTCCCACCCGCACAAGGTGCTTGGTGGCAGCCACGTTGCCTCCTGAACAAAGCTGCGGGCGATGCGAAGTGCGCAAAACCGCTAGGTACGGATGAGCGCAGGCTCAGAAGCCCTGCGCAGTGCTCGCCCGCACCGGGAGGGCAAGAGTTCTGGTGTGGGTGTGACAGCTGTCCCGCGCTCACCCGCGGCGTTTGGGACCTGGTAACAGCCGCAGGTCCCAAGGGTGATAGGTGTGGTGAAGAGTGTCTGGGGTTGGCAGTGGGAAGTGATTGGAGGTTTAAGAAGTCCCGTGGAAGGAATATGGGATTGGTGTGGGGATTATCTGGGGAGTTAGGGATGGTGTGAGCGACGAGATTAGTAACTGGGGGGAGAGGTGCCAGGGATGGGGTTGTCTGTGGGATCAGAAATGGCGCGTCGGGGGACACGCTGGTGGGGAGAACTGGGGTCGCTGACTGATGCGGGGGCTGTGGACTAAATGCCAGGGGCGTCCCTGTGGTGGTCAGTGATGTGAAGGGAGTTCTGTTGGGTGATCATGAGATCGCTAGGTCAGAGGATTCAGCGACTTGGACAGAGCAGTAATGAATGGCATCAGGGTGTCATGGTGATCAGCTCCAATTTACTGGGAAAGAGTTTTACGTTGTACATACATTAAAACTTCCATAGCTCAATAGAGGCAGCTGTTGAGTTTTTAAAGGTCAAACTCCCTCTCAAGCCATTGTTGTGCCTTTAATCGGGCACTCCCGAAAGAAATGACCATTTTAAACAAGACCAAACAAAAACAATAGGATTATTATGAAAAGTGTGATTTTAGCCCTACTTCTTTCTAAGCTTATTGACATCATTTTACGTTTCATTCAAGAAACATGTATTGAGCCCCTGCTGGGTGCCCTGAGATTAGTACGATGATGTCTCCTGATTGTTTCCTTGCAGATCTGTTTTGGTCAAGTCTCCCTGCCATGGGAGCCCTCACTTCCTCTGAACCAGTTCAGTCCTGTCTACATGATTCTGGGGTCTGGGAAAAATTTACCAGTATGTACCTTCCTGCACCAAGGCCAGAAAAATTTGAACAGAAAGCATCTCAAAATTAATATTGAGGTCCATGAATATTGATTGGCAGGAGAGTTTGATGAATTGGGGGAAACTATGATAGAGTAGGGGAATTCAGCTGCTGGTTCATTCTGTAGAATGAAGGAATGCATTCCTTAGTATTCCATCTGGCCATTGCTATTCTAATTGCTGGGAAGCTCCATCTACAGTTAAATCTTTATGTAGATCTACCCTTGTTTATTGCCTTATGACAGCAGTTTACAAAAATAATGGCTGGTTCATAGGGGAAAAGATAAGTTGTCAGTAAATCAACATGTAACATCTTCACATCTATACAATTAAAAAACCTTGTGGATATTCTTTGAGATCATAGGATAGTCACAAGTGGACTTCCTTTACATGTGCTTGCTGAACATTCTGTAAAGACAAAACAGCCTTCTCCCACCTGCTGGCCTGTCATCCGCCCAGCGTCAGGTGGTCATTGTTTCTAGACTTGTGAATGTGGAAGCTGTGGTCTAGGTCTGGTGCATGAAAACATCCCTCTGATCACTGGTTTTGCTTTCTCAGGCATTTCTCCACTTAGAAGACAGCAGAAAATGATGAAGTCCTGGGTGAGTGGCTTTCATTTTTAATTTTTGAAATTGCCTCCTTGATTTTCCATACAATCAAATGGAAAAGTAAAAAGAGCTAAAATTTGGACTTGGGAAAAGGTACGATAGCCAAAGTAAAGATCAAGACCTAGAAAGACTTACTAGGTGTAATAGGTAGTCAACCTGGTCTGAACCATTAAAAAAAATGATGTATCAAATTTTCTGATCTTTCTCATAGACATTCATTGCATGATTTGCAATCCAGTAAAGAGAAAGCAAATAGATTTCCCATGAGAAGAAATGATTTTTAGCCATATAAAACTAAAATTTCCTTTTTTCAGTCTTTAAGTGATGGAATCCAGTATCCTCACCAACACTGAACTCCTATGGTAAATGCAGGAGTAGATTTCTTGTAGCCATATCCATACAATGAAGTCCCCTAGAGGGAAGGTATCAGTGTCAGAGCCAGACTCCTTAGACTTTATCTTTTTGAGATCGGGTCATCGGCTATTGCCTGTGGCCCAAACCCAACTTTTTATAAGCCAAGTTTTATTGGCAGCCATGCCTTTTGTGTACATGTTGTCTAGATCCATTTCCGTGCTACAAAGGCAGAGTTGGTAAGTGCAACAGAGACCACGTGGCCTGTAACGATGAAAATATATGCTTTACTGAAATCCGTTGACTTCTGCTTTAGAGGACCAAATTGATTGCGTAAGTTTCCTATTGTCAGCCTCATCCACTGGTAAAATCTAGATAACATAGGGTGGGTACATTTTTGAATGATCTTCCCCAAAATATGTTTCTCTCAAAAGGCAGTTTTTGAGTTATAATGACCTATCAAAAGTTTGGAGAGCAAGGGTCCCCAATGCTTCATATCCTTTCCTGTGATTTTGTGGGTTTGTAGGGTTACTGTTCAACTCAAGGCCAGTTCCTCTCTGCTCTTCCATTTTTTTTTTTTTCTTTCTTTCTTTTTCTTTATTTTTTTTTAAGATTTTATTTATTATCCTCAGAGAGAGAGGAAGGGAAAGAGGGAGCGAGACATCAATGTATGGTTGCCTTTCACCTGCCTCCAGCAATGGACCTGGCTGGAGACCTGGCTTGCAACCTGGTTATGTGCCCTGGCTGGGAATCGAACCAGCGACCTTTGGGTTTGCAGGCCAGCGCTTATCCACTGTGCCACTGCTCTTCCATTTTTAATGGTCTGTATTATAGTCTTCCCCTTGTCAACATTTGCTATATACATGGTACAAAAATTTGAAACTATATAAAAAGATAAAAATTTAAAACGGAGAGACCTTTAGCCTTTAAACTACCTTCCTCCTGAGATAGCAGTGTTAATCATTTGTTTTTAACCTCCCAAACTTTTGTGATATAACTGCAAGTGTGTTTATATGGAAGTGCAAAGATGTGAGTATAAATATTCTTGTGCTTTTCTTTTGGAAAAATAATGTTATAGTAAGCATTCTTCCCCGCAACTTGATTTTTAACTTCACCGTCCAACATTAAGATTTTTGTGTACATTTTTAATAGCTTCCCATGCCAGTACATCGCATTCTCCTTTATTATTTTAGCAGATTGTAATATTTCCTTTATCTGTAAAATGGAGATCATAATCCTCATAGAGTTGTTTAAACTGTATAACTAGGTGTAGTTTGTTCTATATTTAAGTGTTAGCTGTTATCATTACTATTGATAATAATGATAACAATAATTGATGTTATCATTATTATTGTCAATCTTGAAATCAGCTTTGTATTAGAAGTCCTTATGTATATTTTATAGTAGAGCTTAACAACTGAGTTCTCTTGTGAAAAGATAGGATATTTTTCCTTCTTGAATGTCAGGAACTTTAGGCCCATGTGTCCAATACAGAGCCATCAGCTGCAGGTACTTATTGAGCACCTGAAATTGGCTAGTCTGAATTGAAATGTGCTATTAGTATAAAGCACATACTGAGTTTTGAAGATACAATTTTAACACACTAGTAATTTTAAAGATTGATTACATGTTAAATTCATGGTTTGGCCATGTTGAGATAAATATACAGTATATTATTGAAAACCATTTTTTGA
Source organism: Noctilio leporinus (assembly GCA_004026585.1). Lineage (NCBI taxonomy): Eukaryota > Metazoa > Chordata > Mammalia > Chiroptera > Noctilionidae > Noctilio > Noctilio leporinus. The sequence goes on from PVIW01009922.1 coordinate 15,327, forward strand.
ACTTGGCTATTCTAACAGTTTGCTTTTATTTACCCTATTTCTTCCATTCTTTAAGTCACCCAAGCTGTAAAAATCATTTATACATGATAAAAATACAACTTCCCACTAATTATGCATGATATTTTTCTCAAAAGTAACAAGATTTATGTATATTTAGTTAACTGGGGCATTTAAATATCAATAATAAAGCAAAACCAGAATGTTAGAATTACATCTATTCATATAAATTTTCTTATCAGAACAGATTTCCTCTATGTTCGATATTTATTATCTTTTTCATGTTATTGTTCTTCAGATTAAAAGAATATAATTGACTAATGCACAAAAATATTTTTAACTCAACATGAACTTTATTTTTATTCTTTATAATCTTCACTCATTCCTTTGTAGCAAACATTTCTTGAGTACCCAATATGTGTCAAATGCACTGGCTAGTTCTGGAATATCTCGAGAGCACTGAGGCATTATTTTTTTTCTGGGAGGAATGAAGGAGGAATGGGGTTAACAATATGGAAATCAACATTGACATATAGACATAAGAGCAAGGAACTTATTATGGGGCCAACTAACTTTATAAGGAAGTTGGGAATGGGAATAAAAGATTATTGAACTGTGGGTCATGAGGGAGGTAGGGTGAGAAATAACATTTGCAAAAATGAAAAGAGGAGAGTGATTTTAAGGAGGCTGAGAATTTGAGGAAAACAAAGGAGGGTGTTTCATGGAAATTTTGACTAACGATGGTATTAAAGTCATAACACAGAGATCCTGTTTACAATGTCAAGGAGGCAGTGGTCAGGAACCCAAACTATTGAATCAGAATGCTTGCTTTTTAATCTGAGTTTGAATCAATCACATATTCAGTGTGTAATCTCTAGAAGTAGTTGGTTAAGTGCTGTAATTCTCAGTTTTCTCAAACATAAAATGGGAAAATTAATAGAGTTGTTATGAGGGTAAACTGAAGGGTTGGCAGCTTGATGATATGAATTTAGGGCATGGTGTGGGATGAGAGAAACCATAAGATTGAGATGAGATTATCTGTATATTCAAGGATAGGTCCAAAGAAGGCTGTCTAAGCAGGGGATTATTGATATTTGAAACAATATTTAATTTGTTTTTATTCTGAAAGCAGTATTTGTTAACAATGGAATATTTAGGACAAAATATGAAAAATAGTTTAAAATAATACAAATCACTCAAATTCTATTGGATGACAACTACTTGAACATAATGATGACATGATTAAAATTTTCCTTCCAGAAACATCTTTTGGCTTTATACTTACCAAGTCCTTTATTTTAATTCACATCAATAATTTGTGGATTTCTTTTTCATGAATGTTTTCTGCACATTTCTTAAGTTAATTCTTTGGTATTGTGATTTTAATTGATGTATTTCATTATATTACTATTGAGTATATATATTGTAGAACTGTTAGATTTAGGAGAAGCTAAGATTATTTTTCTATAAAATGAGGGGCTTAGATTATGGTCTTCAAGACTTGACATTCTGTGATTCTCTAAATGTTATACTTAAAAAGGTCTTCTGTCCTCTGTAACTATAAATTAAAATTCATGTTTTATTTTGTTACTTTTATGGTCTTGGTTGTTTTTTACTGTTAAAATATTGGCTCCATCTTACACTGTATTTTTTTATTTTCTAAGACATAAGATATGGTGTATTAGTTTGCTAGGGCTTCCATAACAAAGTATGACAAACTGGGTGAATTAAACAACAGAAATTTATTCTCTCACAATTCTGGCAGCTACAAGTCAAAACTCAAGATGTCAGTAGGATTGTTTCCTTCAAAGGGCTATGAGGGAAGGATCTGTCCCCAGGGCTCTCTCCTTGGATTACAGATGACCATGTTCTCCCCATGTTTCTTTATATCATCTTCTCTATGTCTTGTCTGACTGTCCCTGTTCAAGTTTCTCATGTTGATATGAACATCAGTCATATTGGATTAGAGTCCACCCTAATGACCTTATATAACTACATCTTATATAATTACATCTGCAATGACCTATTTCCAAGTAAGGTGACATTCTCAGGCACTGGGTGTTAGGATTTCAACATATGAGTTTTCAGGGGATAAAACTTAGTCTATCACACATGAATTCATCGTTATTATTGTCCAGTTTTGGACAATTGACTCTCCAGTTTTTTCAGTACTATGCATCAAGTAATCCATTTTCCTCCTGGTTATTTGAATGCTGCTCTTATCACTTATTAAATTACCATTTGTATTAAGTAGGCATTTTGTAATTTACCTCATCTGTTTTCATGGTCTGTCTGGTTCATCTTACTAATGAAAGGGTTTTTCATTGTTTCTCCCAAGTATCATGATACAAAACTGGGTGTAGGTATAGTATTGCATACTAATAGTCGAAATAAGAATGATCACTTCAGATTGAACAGGAATATACTGTTACAGGGGTTAGTATCATTCAAGGATGTGGCTGTGGATTTCACCCAGGAGGAGTGGCAGCAACTGGACCCTGCTCAGAGGACCCTGTACAGGGATGTGATGCTGGAGAACTACAGCCACTTGTTATCAATGGGTAAGGATGGCTTTCTGCATAACTCAGACTTGTACAAATATCTTCCCCTATGAGTTGCTGTGGCTAGGTGGTTCTTGGCATAGATAATGACTTTTATGATCTTCATACCTTCTCAAATGGAGATCATTGTTCTGTTGAGTGTCAACTGAACTACTTCATTGTAGACTTAAACCGCACCTTCTCTTCTTCCTTCAGTGTAATGTATACAAATTCCTCTATGATTTCCATTTAATAGGGTATCCAGTTTCCAAACCAGATGTCATCTCCAAGTTGGAACAAGGAGAAGACCCATGGATCATAAAGAGAGACATATCAAATTGGATTTTTCCAGGTAAAAATTAGGCAGATGGGAGACAAGGGAATTAAAATGTCATGTATTTTGTTTGTCTTGTTTTGTGTAGTTGATTGGTGCCTGAAGCTTATATTTCTGTTCTTATTGAAATATCTTCTTTAGTGCTCACTTTGGCAGCACATACTAAAATTGAAACGATACAGAGAAGATTAGCATGGCCCTTGTGCAAGGATGACATGCAAATTCATGAAACATTACATATTTTTGAGGTGGGGAGAGTGGGATGAATGTAATACAACAACAATAAAATTAAATTTAAAAAATCTTCTTTGTTAGCGGTTCCTAGACTAGCACAATGGATTAAAATATCTTCTTTGTCCCTTTGCTGAGAATATAGTAGGCATTCAACTAATAATCAAGTAAATAATTATTGAGTCTTTACAGGAGGAGCTATTTCTTAGCAATTCTAGTTTTTTCATATATATATGAAAGCCTTTTATGAAAAGACTTTTCATAAAGTGGATATACCTTTTCATAAAGGCACTTAGGTTGTATTTTAGAAGGCAAGACTTCCAGCTGCATGGCTGTACAAAATTAAATGTCAAATACAGTTACTGTTTTTAAAACTTCAGAGAAAATTAGAATCTGAAGAGATGAAACAGAACTTGAGAAGGCATTTTTCAGAGCATGTAGCAGTAGCTTCTTTGGAAGATGTTAAGAATTGATGATGCTAAAAGAGGAGGATGAAGATAATATGTTGGAGTGTAATAATGGTGGTAGAGGAGTATATGAGTTAGGAAAATATGACTCATCTGGATGAACTTTGCTAGTTTTATTTGATACGTATAGAAAATAAATGTACTGAATGTGGGAAACTTATTTATGAGGAATAGTGGCGTTCAAGGTTGGATTTTTGGCGTGAACCTGATACTGAATCCATAACAGGATCTTGGATTTTTTTCTGTTGTGTTAGTTTTCATTAGGAATGTAGGCTGAGGAGAGTTAAAGTATCTGAGTACCAGAGAGCTTGTTTCTTTGGATAGTAGTGGCAGGAAAATAGTAGTTAAATATATTTATACATACATATATATATCTCAAGTGATTTATAAAATAAATGAAAATTGAAAAGATGAAAAGTGTTTCCATTCAGAAAGTGGGGGAATTGGGAAGATTCTAGAATAATAATCCAAGATTAGAGTTATAATAACCAAGATATTTTCTGTCTCCTTAAAATCTAGCTTTTCCATGAATGTGTCTCTTTGTTATCCCTGTCTATTTACCTGATCATACTGTATGCTTTACTGTCTTATAAGATGGCCTATCTCTATCCCTGTTTTCTGAGTTCATCAACTACATGGGATCAATTGTTTCACCCCTCTGTGTTCTGTTAACTTTCTTTATGATTGTTTTATTTATCTTTCTTTAGACAGGAAGTGTAACCTTGAAAACTCCCAATCGTGTATTTTGGGGTCTTTTTCCTTCCATAATAAGACACTCAAAGATGTCACAAAGGATGGTTCATTGTACTCCATTTTAAAAGTATGTCAAGGTGATGGTCAACTGCAGAGATGTCCAGAAAACCAAAAAAGACTTTTTAGTCAAGTTACAGTTATAAATAACAAAACAGAGACTGTGGAATCAGGCCATAAATATACATTGGGGAAAATATTTCAAGAGTTCATAGACCCAGATATTTCCAGACAAAGACCCCATAACTATGATGCATTTAAAAAGTACCTGAAATCTAATGTTGACCTACCTAGTTGCAATAAGACTAGTTCAAGAAAAAACCCTGATGAGAGTTTTGGATGTGGAAAATCATTTAGCCATGATATGTACAGTTCTGATCTTGAGAAAATTCAAAATGGAGTAATACCCTGTGATGATAATCAGCATGGAAACATTTTCAGCAATAAGCAATCCCTTATTCATTATAATAATGCTGAAAGTAAAGAGAAGACCTTTGTATGTATTACATGTGGAAAAGGATTTGCTAAGAAGTTACAGCTTATTGTACATCAACGAATGCATAATGGAGAGAAACCTTATGATTGCAGTGCATGTGGGAAAGCCTTCAGTGAGAAATTTCATCTCATTGTTCATCAGAGAACTCATACTGGGGAGAAACCTTATGAATGCTCCGAATGTGGAAAAGCCTTCTCTCAAAAATCATCCCTCATTATACATCAGAGAGTTCACACTGGGGAAAAACCATATTCTTGTAGTGACTGTGGGAAAGCTTTCTCCCAGAAATCACCCCTCATTATACATCGTAGAATTCACACTGGAGAGAAACCCTATGAATGCAGAGAGTGCAGTAAGGCCTTCTCTCAGAAGTCACAACTGATTGTACATCACAGAACTCACACTGGAGAGAAGCCATATGAGTGTACTGAATGTGGGAAAGCCTTCTGTGAGAAGTCCCACCTCATTATACATAAAAGAATTCACACTGGAGAGAAACCCTACAAATGTGCCCGATGTGCAGAAGCCTTCAGCAGGAAGACAGAACTCATCACACATCAGTTAATTCATACTGGGGAGAAACCTTATGAATGTACTGACTGTGGGAAGACCTTCTCCCGGAAGTCACAGCTCACCATTCATCAGAGAACACACACTGGAGAGAAACCCTACAAATGCAGTGAGTGTGGAAAGGCCTTCTGTCAGAAATCACATCTCATTGGCCATCAGAGAATTCACACAGGAGAAAAACCTTATATATGTACTGAATGTGGGAAGGCCTTCTCTCAGAAGTCTCACCTCCCAGGACATCAGCGAATTCATACAGGAGAGAAACCTTACATATGTGCTGAATGTGGAAAGGCCTTTTCCCAGAAATCAGACCTTGTTTTACATCGGAGAATTCATACTGGGGAAAGACCTTACCGGTGTGCTACATGTGGAAAAGCCTTCATCCAGAAGTCACAACTCACTGTGCACCAGAGAATTCATAACAGTGGTAAACCATAATGAACTGAACACAGAAAAGCCTTCATATTAGCTCAAGCCTTAATAAACACTAGAGCCCTGGGTAATTTGATAAATTTATGAAAGACATTATACATAAAATTTCACAAAAGGATTCATGTCTGTATATGATTATATCTAATTCTTTTTGCTAAGATGATGGAAAATTAAATCAGCATGGTATGTAAAGCTTTTTAATCTATGAATTGAATGGTCAGTAGAACAAATTATATATAAAGAATGTTGTCAAGGTACATATTCCTTATTATACCACATAACAATAACCAGACATTGTGAAATTGCTGATATTAGCTTATCATAATTTTGGCCATTTAGCCATACTCTATAAAGGACATGAAGAAAGCTTGAGTTAAAAAAAAAAAAATCAATTTCTAGAAAATGCATCATAAGAAAGGACTTAGCTTGACCCCTAAAGACATATGTACAATTTTTATATAAAGATGGAAAGATAGGCTAATCAAATTTAATAAAGGTGCTATTTATGTGCTTTCCCATCTCAAATATGTTGAACTGTATCTCTGGAAGTTACATGGATCCTGAAATTGATGCTTCTAGACCAGGTCTCCCCTTTACTGTCCCTCACTGGGGATTTGGAATGGTGGAAAGACTGGTACAGAACCAAATGGTCTTGGGTTTAAATCCTGGCTCAAAAATTCACAAATTGTGTGACTTCAGGCAATCCTGCTTCACCCATCTGAATATTTTTTCTTATTGGTAAGTAAAAGTGCAATGCAGGGCACATTTAAAGTTAATATTAGCTCTTTTCCATCTTTACCTCCTACCCTGACTGCAACAGGATGCTAAGACTAACGTTTACAAGACATATCTGAACTTGCTTTATATTCCAGACACCCTCACTTTTGATAACGTGTTCCTATGACTGGTTCATTTTACTCTTTGGTCCTGGTAGCCTTGATTTTCAGTATGTTAAAGTATTTTATTATACTTATTTTAATGTTTTATCTACACTTATATAAACTGTGGTGATTGCACATAAAGACCCTTGTCTAATGTCTCTTCAGTTCCTTTCTGACCCCTGCCTGCATCCTCAGCTGTTTTCCCTGAGAACCAAGGGTACTTACAGAGGAAAACTCTTGGGGTGAGAAATCACACCTGCTGCAGATTTGAGAATTTGGCATCTCTGAAATATTTCCTGCCCTCCTTCCTGTGCTTTTACCTGTTTGTTCATGAGCAGCTGTAGATGAGGTGTGCCCTGCAGGAGAGCGTGCCTGGCAAAGATGAGGGTGTCTGTGTGGATAAATAGTTTACCCATGTTCACCTAGTTCCCACTAATTCCTTCCCATTTCCTGCTCACCCAGCCCCCTTTGCATGACTGAACTGTCCACTGTGAAAAGACTGGGCCGCTGTAGGTGAGAACCCCTGCAGGGGAGAGGGCACTGCTGACAGGGGCCCATGTGGGCCAGTTCCTGGTTTCATTATGGGCAAGTCAGCTAAGAACACAACCATCAGATTTAATTAACTATTCAGACCTGGGGAAGAAGGCCTAGGGGGTACATTTCATGGGTTAAGCTACTCAGAGGGTTACTCATGGAAGATGTCCCAACTGGCTCCTATGAAGGTATGAGAAAGACAAGGGGTCATATTGGGAACACACAATGAAGAGGAACTGAGGGAGAATAACACACTCAAAATTCCTACCTCATAGGTCTCCCATTTGATCTTTTCATCATTAGCCCCCAGGCAACCTTGTTGATCTGATAATGGGTTTCTATGAAAATCCCACTTCAGAATTAGCATCTACTGGTGTAACACTTTACTGTCCTTCAGCATTTTGCTAGAGGAGCTACCCAGTGCAGTACCCAGGGCAAGAAAAAAATGTGATAGACATAAGGATTGGAAAGGAAAAAGTAAAATGAACATTATTTACAGATCATATATATAAAGAAAACAAACATATTGACTATTAGAACTAAAGGAGTTGCTTTATGCAGTTTTAATATTAAATAAACTAATTGAACAGACTACCAACAATGAAAATTTAAAGACACCATTTACCTTAGCATCAAAAACATAAAACACCTAAGACTAATCACAAAGTATAGGACCTCTACATAGAAATAACAACCAAATGCAGTCTGAGATCCTAGATAGGATTCTTGGAATAGAAAAGGGCCTTTAAAAAACTGGAAAACTGATGAAATTCAAATATGAATTTTACATTAGGTAATAATATTGTACCGATGTTAATTTCCTGGTCCTCATAATTGTACTACATTTATGTCAGATAAGCAGTAGTGTTTCTTTCCACCGGAGACAGGAGTTCACTACACAGTCAAGGTGACCTGGTACCCTGTGGAGGTCACAATCCAGAGACGAAAGCAGCCCAATCATTTTAGTATTACACAGTTGCTTTCTTGTGTTACTTACCAACCTAACTTGCATGATCCATAATAAAGCATTTGTGACCCTTCTGAGCAGATGAGGAAAAAAAAAGAACTACAGTTCACCAGAGAACATCCTCATACACCTTTGTGTTACACACTTTTGTTCATATAGCTGCAGAATGCTTTCCTAGAAGTGAGACTGCTGGCCAAGGAGTGTGCACATTTTACATTTTAGTAGCTGCTAACAAACTGTTCATATGTACACGAGCATGTTGAACTGCCTCTGACATACACAAAATCAGTGAGTGGCCATCATGGGGAGACAGATCATGGTGCTTTCCCATAGTTAAAAATGACCCCAACCAGACCAGACTGCTGGGGTTGGAGTAGTAAGTTTTCAAGGATAGATTTAGCAGTCTGGATTCTGTAGAGGACATTACAATAGTGAGATTACAAGGAGGCTGACATCTAAGGAATCTCTGAAATTCAGCCTTGGGAAAACCTCTCAAATGTGGAGCTCATTTGGTCCTGGGTCCTTCCAAATGTGATGTGTTTTCCAGGTGAGTCTCAGCACCAAAGACATCGCAGAACCAGCCTGTGGGTCCTCTTCCAAAGCAGCCTGACCCTGTCTTAGCATTTCTGCTGAATCTTAACCTCTGGGTTCTGCTTGCTTTTTACCTCAAAGACAGGTAGGTTGTGCCTGGTGCCCTCAGTGAAATGGCCTTCATACTGGTGTACCACTCCTCTGGCTGTCCCAGGAGGTGAAGGAGGTTTTTACAATACACAAAAAGATGCTCACTTGCATCTGAAGAGACACAGCTGAAGGTGAGAAGAGCTGCGAGTGGAAAAACTTGGCATCAGCCAGGGTGAGTCAACCTGCTTTTTCAAAGTCAGAAAACAAGTTCTCCAGCAAGATAGAAGTCACACAATTTTGGAAACGAGTTACTTCAAAGGAAGGGATTATAAAAGACTGAGTAGCAGGAAGTGGTGATCACCGGAGGCATCTGCAGAGCCTGCCAACTACAAGAATAGAGGCCCAGAAGGGATTATTACTCACACGGGGTCCCATGATGAGTGGCAGTGGCATTCCAAAGTGAGCAGTGTGACTCCAGAATCTATGTTCCCTCTGCACCATATTGCTTCCTGTGATGTAAATTAGATGTACCAGTATGCACAGAACTTTCTGCAGAGTCACACTAGAAACCATGGATAAAAGAGTGAATCCGATATTCAACTGTATCAGATACACAATTTGCAAATAACGTCTCCCGCTTGCTTGGTTGCCCTTTCACTTTGTTTATTGTTTCCTATGCTGTGCAGAAGCTTTTTAATTTGATGTAATCCCACTTATTTTTTTTAATATATACATATTTTTAAAATTTATTATTTTTGGAGAGAGGGGAAGGGAGAGAGGGACAGAGACATCAATGTATGGTTGCCTTTCACCTGCCTCCAGCTGCGGTCCTGGCTGGAGACCTGGCTTGCAACCTGGTTATGTGCCCTGGCTGGGAATCGAACCAGTGACCTTTGGGTTTGCAGGCCAGCACCTATCCACTGTGCCACCAGCCAGGGCTTTGTAATCCCACTTATTTATATTTGGTTTTGTTGCCTTTGCTTTGGTGACAGATCCAAAACATCATGGCCAAAACTAATATCAAGGAACTTACCACCTATATTTTATTCTAGGAGTTTTATGGTTTTAGAGTTAACATTCAACTCTTTAATCCATTTTTGAATTCATTTTTTAGTATAGTGTAAGATAGTGGTCCAGTTTTATTCTAATTTTTGGATTCTCTGTTCCATTGACCTGTGTGTCTGTTTTTATGGCAATACCATACTGTTTTTGATGGCATTGTAGTTCATACATAGTTTATAATATTGTAGTCCATACATAGTTCATAATATAGTTTGAAATCAGGGATGATGCCTCAGCTCTATTCCTTCTCAATATTGCTTTGGCTAGTCTAGGTTTTTACGGTTCCATCCATGAGGAAATGAGGCTCCTCGATGGGACAGTCAAACAGCCAATGAAGGGCAGAGCCAGGACTGGAACCTACCACCCTGATTCAAAGCTCTCAGGGCCTCCCATTCAGGGCTCTGGGAGAAGTAGGACAGACCAGGTAAACAGGACCTAAACTGGCTGTGTCCTCCCTCTGGAGCCTCCCTGCAGCTCCCCTTAAACGTTGTCCTAAACTTAGTGGCAGAGCAGGGGGTGAAGAAAGAGGTGAGTAAGAGATCAGACGCAAAAGTGGGAAAGGGGGAGGAAAGGGAGCAGAGAGAAACAGGGAACATTAAAAGGTAAGTTGGGAGGGCAGGAGGGGAGCAGCACAAGAAACAGATCTCAAGTGTAAATAGCATTGCTCAGCCAAAGCCCTGGATCTTGAAACTTGACTTCAGCCAGCCCTGACTGCAGTCCCTCTGGCCAGATGAGTTGGAGAGAGCTGTGGCAGGTTTCCATTGGTTTATCGGCTCTCTTTTTGCCAAGATGATTTTAAAAATCATGCTTGGTTAACAAAAAGACAGTCCTTGTGCCCGGTCTTCAACATTTAACGTCATGCAGTTCACCCATAATTGCATCCCTTTCCTGTGATGCCACCTGAGTCAAGCCACAGAGACACCCTTGAATCCCCCAAAACTTCTCAAAAACTTCTTTTGTCTTAAGTCAGGGTATTTCATTCCTCTGGAGGAAAAATTCCTCTTCTCTCAAGCTGATCATCCTGGCACCCTGTTAGGATAATGAATTCCCACTGCACGGGGACCCATATAAACCCATACCTGCTACAGGGATTTCCAGACAGTGGCCATGACCTTAGCTGCCTCAGCAACTGACTGGTGAGTTAGAATCACTCAGATGCTGGGGAAACTCTGAATCACAGAGCCAAAGAACTGGGAGCAGAGCGCACGTGATGGAATGTCTTGCCTATACTTCAAGGCATAAGGGCCTCTTTTTCTGATCAATGGGTGTATTTTATCTCCTTTATAATGTTCATTTAGAAATAAACATTAGTGTGCTGTCACACAACAGAAACACATCACTGTTCATTGGTTGCTGATATTTAGACCAACATATTTATTGTATATCCTGGTGAACTTAACTTTTTTACAATACTGAAGTGTATCCCTTCCTATGTCCAGGTTTTTGTTTTTTGTTTTGTTTTGTTTTTTTCTCTTAAGTCTATTTTGACTAATTTTAGCACAGATACCCAAGCTTTCCTTTTGGTAGATTTTATATAGTGCTTTCTTCCCAGCTTTCAACCTTTAGTCATCACTATATTTGTGTCTCATCTAAGAAGCATGTTGTTCAGCATTTTATCCAGTCTATCTTTTAATTAGAATAGTCTATTTATACTCAGTTTACAACTATATGGGGATGCAGATGTAAAAATTTGCTACTTAGCCATGATTTACTTTGGATTTGCTCTATCATCTTAATATTTGTTGTCTATGTCATCTATCTGTTTTGTAGATACACTTAACTTTTAAACATCAAACCATAGTAGAGCATTATGGAGAAAAGCTTTGTTTGGCTGTGGAGTTGGGCTACATGGGAGCATTTCCTAGTTCACTCTTATTATCTGAGGCCCTAGTCATGTTTCTAAATTTCTGTAAGGTTCATTTTCTTAACTGTAAAATGGGTTGATGGTAGCAGTTATCATAACTATCTGATAGGTTGCTATGAGAATTCATTTTTTAAAAAAATTCCAGGTAAAAAACATTTAATAGCAATGTTTATATAATGTACTTCATACTAATCTTATCTGTTTTTAAACAATAAGCATAATTTCTAAAGCTAGTGCATTTCCATAGCTACCTTGGCTGAAAAGAGTAGAAGCTGCATCTGCTACCCTCATCACCTTCTGTATCAATGTTTCCTGATCATTTAGATCAACATTTGTATTTATTTTTGACAAAGAAAAATTAGCTCTTAAAGATGTTAGCCCCCTTTTGTGCATGACTTTCTCTTATCTCTCTAATTACCCATTTGGATTATGCAGCATGTGCTGTCAGCACTCTGCCCCATGTGCCCTTGGCCCACGTGGTCAGCAGTGGTCCCAAGAGATATTGTTCCCTGCAGTTTTCCACATCAGGAGCATGGCTTTCTCTTGTCTGCCTGAGCGCTTTCTCAAACACTAGGGGAGCTCACCCAGCTGCTAGGAGGAGTGCCCAGAAGTGCACAGACAGTCAATGGATTAAAAATTAAAAAAGGCCCAGTACCTTTATGATCTGCTACCGTGGTTCTAAGGCAATAGTTTTTCTCATAATCATTGAGAGTCCCCAATGACCTTGTCCAATTTCTCACAATGTTTATGCTCTCATTGATGTATTTTTTTTTTTTTCTAGCTTTTCTCCCACTTTTGTCTCACTTTCCCAGTGTCCTCACTTGTGTTTCCTGGGATCATCTTCCAAATAAACACTTGCACACAAGTCCTTTGCAAATGCATGTTCTTCACCCATTGGGATTGTCATAGGCTCTTCCTCCTTGGTGTCTTGCAGTGTGGTGGCTGTCAACACTCTATTTGTACATGTTAATCAATCTTGCATTATGAAAATAAACTTAATATGGTTGTAATATATACCATTAAATAGCTAGATGGAGAGAGAGGGAGAGAGAAGGGGTGGGAATTAATGCAGCTTGCTAATATGGTAGCCTATAGTTTTTATTTCTTGTAATGTTCTTATCAGGTTTGGGGATCCAAGTTATGCTGCCCTTGTAAAATGGGGCGGGGAGTATCTCATCTTTTCCTGTTCTCTGGGAGAACAAATTGGTAAGCTTTAAACTTAAACAGTAATCTTGGGTCCTTTCTTGGGACATTATTGAAAAGAAATTATCAGGTATTAATTGTTATTAATGTCTGATGAGTATTAATGAGTTTTCTTCCAATAATTGAAGACCAATGAATAAAAAAAGAATTGGACAGAGGCTTGGCTTGGGGTGGTGAACACAATACAGTGTACAGCCCTAGCTGGTGGCTCAGTGGATTGGTGCCAGCCTGTGAACCCAAAGGTCGCTGGTTCAATTCCCAGCCAGGGCACATAACCAGGTCTCCAGTCATGTCTATAGCTGGGAGCAGGTGAAAGGCAACCATACATTGATGCCTCTCTCCTTCTCTGCCTCTCTCCCTACCCCTCTTTCTAAAAATAGTAAAATATTTTTTACAAACTATCTTAAAAAACAAAACAAAACAATACAGTATACAGACGATGTGTCGCAGAATTGTGCACCTGAAACTTGTATCATGTTTTTTAACCAGTGTCACCCCCAATAAATTCAATAAAAAGGAAAATAATAAAGGTTAAATTAAAGTGTTTTTAAAAGAATAATTGTAGGCCCTGGCTGGTAGCACAGTGGATAAGGCGCCAGCCTACAAACCCAAAGGTCGCTGGTTCAATTCCCCAGCCAAGGCACATTAACGAGGTTGCAAGCTAGGTCTCCAGCCATTTCTGTAGCTGGAGGCAGGTGAAAGGCAACCATATATTGATGTCTCTTTCCCTCTCTGCCTCTCTCCCTTCCCCTCTCTCTCTAGAAATAATAAATAAAATCATTAAAAATGAAAATAAGTACATAAAGAAATAAAAAGAATAATTGTTATGATCACCAGATGGCGGTGTGGCTCTTTTTGTCAAATGGAGCAATCGCCATTTGTCCCAGGTTATCACTCCAGAAATTTACAACTTAATAAATCAAAGTTTGAATTATGAGAGGCCTGGAATCAGCCCTGAGAGCTGTAAGGGACTCAGGATGTCCGTGGTTCAGGCTCCTCACATCCTTCCCTCGCCTGGCTTGCGGGAACCTCCTTTGGAGTTTCACACTCTCTGCCTAACCCCAGCACGCTGGAGACCCTCCTATGGAGCCTGCCTGGAGATGCTAGGGAGCTGTGGACCTTGAAGTTCTTCTTTAAATGAAAGGTTATCCCTAGTGACCCTGCTCAGCTCTGCTGTCTGTGGTGCAGAGCCTGTCTGCTCTCCCTTCTGGAATTTACTTTATTTTTGGCTGCAGCAAAAAGAAAATTTTTTTTTTAATTCAAAATAAATGCTCTGAACAGGTGAAATAACTTAACAACAGAGGACACCAACAACCACAGGCTAGTTTCACAATTCCAGCCCTGCCCGGGAGCTCAGCTGGTTGGAGCAAAGTCCCCGGACACTGGAGCCGTAGCCCCACTCAGGGCACATGCCAGAATCACTCAGTAAATGCGCAGATGGGGGAAACAACAAGTCGATGTTTCTTTCTCTGTAAAAATCACTGTAAAGTGCACGTTACAAAAATTACGTGCAAGCATTATCCTTTTAAAACCTCATAGAGTATCCTTATCTTAGAGACGGCCCTAGCTTCTCCATTTGTTGGGCAGCTGCCTCTGCTGGGTACCATCAGCAATATTATTTAAACTCTAAATTGCCTGCTCTCCATGACTGGTTCTACTGTTTTTACATTCTTTTATATTGTGGTATTATGTGGGAAAAATTTAAGTTTCAACTCTCCAAAGAACAGTAACACCATGGAGTTGTTTAGCTATACCCACCCCATTAGCCAGACACTGGGCTATGTGAATGCCCCGTTTTCTTTTCTTTTCTGTTTAAAGATTTTATTTATTACTTTTAGAGAGAGGGGCAGGGAGGGAGGCAGAGTGGGAGAAAGACATCAATGTATGGTTGCCTTTCACCTGCCTCCAGCCACAGACCTGACTGGAGACCTGATTTGCAACCTGGTTATGTGCCCTGGCTGGGGAATCGAACCAGCAACCTTTGGGTTCTCAGGCCAGCACCTTACCCACTGCGCCACCAGCCAGGTGAATGCCTATTTTTCTAGCAAACATGCTGACTTCTAGAAAACTGACAGACTGCAAAATGAACCTATAATATTGAGCATGACACTGGGGCGGGGGGTGGGCGGGGAAGAAAACTGACAAAGATTATTAGTGCCTTCAGAACTTTAATTAAGCAAAATTAAAAGTAAAGCCTAAATGTATCATTAGCCAAAAAAAAAAAAAATGAGTATTAGTCCAAACTGTTGCCTTAGTTCTCAGCAGCTCCAACCTGGGGTCCTTTCCTGTCAGTGCTTAGAGTCAGGCAAGACAGGAACCGGACCCTCCTGCGGCCCCCAGAGCAAGTCAGATGGGGGATGGTGGTCCAGGCCCTTCCTTTCCTCCCCAGGGGGAAGCGGGGAGCTGAGGGTTTCCTCTCAGCATGTGCTGCTAGGCTGGGAGAGATAAAAGCAAGAGGGTGCCACAGAGGAGCCAGCCGACTCTAGTCCCGCTGGGTTTGCGCTCCCGCTGGGTACAGGAGCCTCTAACTTGACCTTCGGATTTCTCAGAAATGGAATTGGCCTGTGTGTCGTTGAATATGTCTGTGAAGGGGATGAAGGGTCTGGATCCTTCGGTTACTTTTTTACTCATAACAAGAAGTTTGCTGGAAACTAGTAAATGCCATGTTAGGCCGGCAGGAGCCCCATACATTTTTGAATTTACCCTTGACCACTTTTCCTGATACCCTCTGCTAACTCCGACCCCTACAGGACAGTCCTTGTTCCTGGAAAGATGTCTGTTCCCACCGTGTCCGCTTCCTAAGCTCCCACTCATTCTTTAACTCTCAAAGTGTGATCGCACCCCACTCACACCACCCCTTACCGCATGGCTTCCTCAATCTCCTTGTTTTGCTTTTTCCTCTTCCCCTTTCACTCCAACTTGGTGTTCTCCAAGTTCTGCATTTAGCAGCCCACTCCTCTGCCTGGGTGATCCTGTACACTTTCGTGCCATATCTACCATATGCCGATGACCCTCCAAAACATAATTCCAGCCATTGATGTCTCCCAATGAACAGACCCGGGTTTCCGGCTGCATCCTGAAACTGTCCCCTATCATGAGCACCCCAACCTCAGCCTGTCCAATACTAATTTCATTTTTACTTCCAAAATTTGTTCTTCTCCCTGCATTCTGTGTCTGTGTGAATTGCACGATTCACCCACTTGCCAAAGCTAGAGCCCTGCAGGTTGATTTTCTTTCCCTTTCTGTTCCTACCTTCAAACTGTGTCTTTAAGACCCATACGTTCAGTAGAGTCCTATGAACTGAGTTCCTAGATTTAATATGTAGTATTTAAAGGAAGACTTCAGACATGCTTATTCTAGCACTTTATTGTGAATTGGTTGTGTACATCAATGAGATCAGATAAGTAAAAGCATCATTTCCACACCATGATGTCCTGATATCTGTGCTATCTTTTTAAATATAATTTAATAGATTCCAGGATGCTCCTGATTTGGGTCAAAGAGCTTGAGTGGTCCAGAAATCTCTCTCTATAAATATAAGTTATAGCATCTAAAATAACCATCATTGTTTAACTGTAAGTCTGTACCTTGGATTGGTTGCAATGTTGGTAGGAGGGAGTGAAGGGGGTCCACGTTATGCTTCGGGGCTAATTATAGCAGGAGTCGGAGTAGAGGGACAGAGCTCCCCTGGTATGGGGCCTATGGGGGAGGGGGTGTGGAGATCTTGAAAGCTGGCCGGGGAACTCAGCCACCCTGCACTTTTCAACATTGCTAGTGTCAAAGCAATGAGAGTCGAGAGCAGAATGAAAGAGCCACCCTAGCTCCCTTGGCACTGCCAAGGGACGGTGAAGCCCTCCTCCAATTGCACAGGGGCAGATTGTGGCACAGAGGTGGTTCTGGAAAGTCCCGCCCATCTCCCTCCCCCTGCCATGATCAATTCCCTCCCAAGGGAGAAAACTGGAGGGAGTGGCACCTCGAAGAAAATAACTTGGAGCCAATGTGCTGATGGCCCCTTGGAATAAGGACAGGGTGTCTTTGGAGGGTGACTGACAAAGGCTGCTCTGCCCCCAGAGTCTCCCTCACCACCCTGACGGCCAACATCAGCGATTAGGTTCTTTGGTTCTTCAGAGCTTCTCAGCATTCAGCAATAACATCTGTGTATCTGTGGTCGCTTTACTGCTCACAAACAGCTTTCACTTCCACCACGTCATTGGTTTTCACAACCCTATGAGGTAGGAAGGGCAAGGGTCACAACCCCCCTTCTGAAAGAGGAGGACCTTGGAATTCATAGAGTTAGGTCCCCTGATGGAGCTCACAAGGCTGGCCAGCGGCAGAACCAAAACAGAACTCGGGTCTCCCCTTACATGTCAAGCTCCAGAGTCTATACTCCAAAGTCCCTCCTGCTGCTTTTCTGAGAAGGGAAGGGTATGGGGGAGGGGATGCTACCCTCACCCCTCACCCACCCCTTTTGGGAAGTTCTCAGACAGCCCCATTGAGGACAGGATGAGTCCGGATGCGATAGATGATGACTGCAGTGGCCGGGCACAGCAACAAGGAGGTCATGATGACAATGGTGGCCAGGATGATGAGGACAATGACCCAGATGTCCAGGATGTGCTTGGGGAGCACAACTTCCACAGGGACCTGACTGACTGCGTCCATGCTGTGTCACCCTGGAACAGACAGGAAAGAGGAAATCACTGCGTTGTACCCTCTGCCTGCCTCCCTAGTTGGAAGGAAACCTGCTCTAGGAGTTGGAAGTTTGAGTCACTTACCAGCTGTGTGATCCTTAAGGCTGTTTGATCAATAGTAACAATGGTCTCACTGAGGGCTTCCTGTGTGGCAGGTGAGATGTACTCACATGCACTAATTCACTTCAACCACCAACCCAAGGAGGCAGGGACTATTCTTGGTAGGGACTATTTTTGACCTCTGTCTTCTTCAGTTAGTCCCATTTTAGAGATAAGGGCTCTGAAGCCTTTATTTATTTTTTATTATGTTTTAAAGATTTTATTTATTATTTTTAGAGAGAGGGGAAGGGAGAGAGGGACAGAGACATCAGAGACATTAATGTATGGTTGTCTTTCACCTGCCTCCAGCTAAGAACCTGGCTGGAAACCTGGCGGGAAACCTGGGTTACAACCTGGGTATGTGCCCTGACTGGGAATTGAACCAGGGACCTTTGGGTTCACGGGACAGCACCTTATCCACTGTGCCACCAGCTAGGGCCTAAAGTCTTTAGAAGATGTAGATGTAGTTAACTGGTCCAAAGAAGTGAAGACAGGTGGGTGGGACTCTAGAGCCTCCATGTTTAACTCTTAAACTATCATATTACCAGTCTATGCCTTTCCTATAAAAGGGGAGATTCATTGTTTTCAGTTCTGTAGCCTTTCTCCCATTCTCCTGGTAACAGAACCCCTCCTTTTCTGTGGAGAACCTACATCCTCCATATCCTAAGTAAGGATGGCAATGTGACAGGCTTGACCATGATAAACCTCCATAGCCTTGATTCAGGAACACATGAGCAATCCTGGCTAGATCAACCAAGTCCTCCCAACAGCCTCTATGCACAAACCACTGGGAACGGTGACTGTCCACTGGGGTGCACCAATTTACATTCCCAAGAGTACACAAAAGCTCCCTCTTGTCTGTATCCTCACCAACACTTGTTTCTTTTTGATGATCGCTATTCTAGCAGGTGTGCGGTGATGTCTCCTTGTGGTTTTGACTTGCATTTCCCTGATGATTAGTGATGTTGAGCATCTTTTTATGTACCTGCTGGTCATCTGGATGTCTTCTCTACTTTTCATTTTTTATGCCAACTGGATTGAAGGAAAATGGTATTTGGGGTGGGGGGTGGTCTTTATAATTCTCCTTCCAAAAAAGGGTAAATGCATCCCTGTATCATTTTTAATTCAAGTAAGATTCAACTGTGAGACTAGATCAGTGGTCACCAAGCACTATGTTGCGAGCTGAGTGAGAAACACTTCGGACAGTACTTAAAAAACACTAGTTTCTGGGTCCTATTCCAGACTTAGTGAATTAGACTCAAGAGGAAGTGGAAGGGGCCTTATTTCCCCATTTCCCAGGTGATCTGAATGTGCAGCCTGTGGCCTCTACCACTCTTCCAGCACTATGATTTGAGAATTGGTCCCTAGGTGCTCCGTTGCCAGTCTGGTGAGATGTGGGCAAGTCTGGGGTGCAGGGAGCCCTGGCAAGGCTCCCTGAGGCTGCAGGAGTATCAGACTGGGGTTGCAGAGGAAACTGGTCACTTTCTTCAGGGACAAAGGCACAGAAGCATGAGTCAGTGCACTGGTAAGGAGGTCCGGGGGCAGGAGAGTTTCTTTTTTGTGGTCTCCTGATTACATCAACAGCCCGCTTGCTTTGGGCCAAAGGAACCCCACAAAAGCCCTTTCTGGTAAGCCTATTAATGTTGAATCTTCAAGTGCCAGGAACACATAATCTCCCTGGTTGCTTTGTGTAAGCAAACCTGCCATTTCCAGGAACTCAGGCCTCAGGACTCATCATCCACAATCAGAACCACAGAGCAATAATTTCCCCCGCCTTCCACCCACCCCTTCCAGAAGAATCATTCAAGGACAAAAAGCTGATCAAGTCACTGCCCCTATTTGAAAGGGAACAGAACAAGATGAATGAGTAAAACGTCTTTCTGTAAAGCGTCTTTTTGACTGTACCAATATTACTCTTTTGCACATAAAATTGTTTAAAACCCCCATTACAAACACCCAAAAGTGCAGCTGGCCTAGAGTGCCAGGGAGGGGCTGAGGGGGGTGGAGCTGGGGGTCCTACTCAGTCCACAGGGCTGGATCAATATCCTTAGAGGCCCCAAGCACTAGAGATTAGTGTGCTCTCCCCCTTCACATATACAATTGAAATTAAAAGTAATACTAAACCACAACACTGAAATGCTCCCCTGATACAGCCTAGCTGTTCTGCTTCCCCTCCACCCTTGGGTTCCAGGCTCTAAGGCTGGCCATCCAGGTAGCCAGCCAGGTGACAGAGGGCACAGGGAGCTCTCTCCCTGTTTCAACCTCCCCAATCCTCGACTAAGTGTCCTTTAGCAGGCTAGTTCCGTCCCAGGTAACAGGGATGCCAGTCACTTCCATCTCCCCCCACTGTGTCCCCAGAATAAGAGCTCCACAAACCGTAAGTCCAGCACCTTTAATGGCATGCTGGGAAAAATGTGCTGGAGAAAAAGCAGAGCTGTCAGCTATTCCTAGCTGCCTCCTGTTTGACCTCTGTCTGGCATCCGGGTGCACTGGCTCTTTGTAAATGCACGAAACCCTGCTTCTCGGCACATTTAATTAATAACCAAAGACCAATCCGTTTATTGTTTGCTTTGCAGATATAGTGCTTGTTATTTGTGAATAAATGGGTCATGTCAGGAAATAACCCAAATCATTCATGGCACAAATTTAACCTGATCGCTGATAAAGAAATAATATGATGTTTTTATAACCATGGGAGTTGGTCAGCCCTAAACTCCTGCCATTTTAAACTGGCCTACTTTATCTGTTGACCTCATTAATGAATAATAAATCTTGACATATGTTCGATATAAGTTTGCCTAAGAAACTGCATTAACAGCACCCGATTTGACAAGCAAGGAAGCCACTGGTTTCATCCACCACGGATGACACCACCAGGTCCCCGCGCCACCAGCCCTGACTCGAAGCAATAGAGACAAGTCATTGCAAAAGTCTATAATCTCCAAATGACTATTTTTGTGTCTGTTAACAAAACTAAGTGTAAGGATACGAAAAAGATGGAGAATTCACCCCGTCCATCAAGTACTGTACTCAGTCCAATCTAAGAAGGAAGTGGGGTGCTTACTGCCTGCTTGGGGAAACCGCAAGCTTTAATCAGAGACCGGTCTTCTAAGCAACTAAACGTCTTTTCACAAACACACACACAAAAAACCACACACAGCCCTGGCTGGTAGCACAGTGGCTAAGGCGCCGGCCTGCGAACCCAAAGGTCGCAGGTTCGATTCCCCAGCCAGGGCACATAACCAGGTTGCAAGCCAGGTCTCCAGCCAGGTCCGTAGCTGGAGGCAAGTGAAAGGCAACCCATACATTGATGTCTCTCTCCCTCTCTCCCTTCCCCTCTTCTAAAAATAATGAAATAAAATCTAAAAAAAAAAAATTACTTAAAAAAAAAACATACACACTATTCTGGCCAATTCATCATGGCTAGAACATGGCTAGATCATGTGGAAAATTTTCTAGTTCTGACAAAAATATATATAAATTTCATAAATTAAAATTTCCCACAAGTCTGAATTTTAGAATAACTGAATTCAAAGTGACTAATCTACGTTGTCTATCAACCTTTTGATTATGAGGCTCACTCACCAGCAGCAACTTTTACTTTTCTGACAGAGCAATGCTGTTTTTGATAGGGTACTATCAGAAAATGTAACTGTGTCCAGGATATTCATTCATTTATTCATTCATCAAGTACTTGCTATGCATTCATCAAGTACCTGCTATATACAAGATATTCTTTTAGGAATTACAATGATTGACTCAGAAGACGTAGCTCTTTTACTTCCAAGAAGCACAGAGAAGTTACATACCCCTCTCCCTTATTTCCTGAAACACAGAATTACACAAGCCAGCATTTCCTTAACAAATACCAAGTGCTAAGTATTGTGCTATACTTACTGTCCCATACTTATTTAAATTGCATAAAAACCCTATGCGGAATATATTATTTTTCAGATGTGGAGATAAAACTGAGAGAGGCTGACTGGTTAGTGATCACAAAGTGGAGTAAATGGAATTCAAATGCAGGTCTCCTGACCCTGTCTTCACCACTGCGTACAGCTGAATCCACATAGACATAGGAGTGTGAGCGTATAGTATGGCAGATCCACAGCTCTCTTCTAAGGCCAGGCCAGACTCTGACTGCTCTTGCTCAAAAGCCATTCTAGATTAAAAGAATTAAGAAGAGGGAGACAATCTACAGAGATTAGGACTTTTATTTCCAGTGATGCCAAGCTAGACCCTTTTGACCAATACTCTTAACTGCAGGTTAGAGAAATTGGGCCAAAAAAGAATATGCTTACAGGCACTAAGAAATAACCAAATAATAAGGAATTACCAGGCTAAGATCTGGGACAAGACAGACAGACATCCAGGGCAGTAAGCCTGGCATCTGAAGCAGTACTTTCACTAGCGGAGGATGGAGACTAAGCAGTGTTTCTGACAGACTCGGGGGGTCAAGCCTGCCCAGCCACGGAGACTAAAACCCTTGCACTTTGACGTTAGACTTCAATGAGGGCTTTTAATGCTGGGGAGTGAACTAGGAGTAAACCAATCCCAGAGAAATAAGCAGCTTTGAATCATTACAGTCCCTGAAATTGAATTAAGGTTGTTCCAGATCACCAGGTCCCTGGCAGAAGCAAACCTTCACCCTTTCTGGAGGAGATAACATCACAATAGCCTTCAAATGTTTTAATTCACACGTAATGTTCAATACGTAACAAAAAAATAAACAGGAATGAAAAAAGCAAGATGACAAGAACAGAGCTATCAGAAACAACAGACAATAGAAAAAGATCTACAGGGCTCCAGATACTGGATTTATCAGACCTAAACAACCTTGCCTACTATGTTCAAGTAGGAAAAAAAATCCAAGATTGAGAATTTTGACAGAGAACTGGAAACTACAAGAAAGAACACAACAGATTTTATATATATAAATACAATATACACACACACACACACACACACACACATACATGTATATATACATAAAATCCTCACCCAACAATAGGTTTATTGATTTGAGAGAGAAAGAGAGACATTGATTTATTGTGCTACTTATTTATTCATTCATTGGTTGATTCTTGTATGTGCCCCAACCAGTGATCAAAGCTGCGACCTTTTGGTGTAACGACACTCGATGCTCCAATTAACTTAGCCACCCAGCCAGGGCCAGATATTTTTCAAGAACCAAATAGAAATTCAAGAACTGAAAAATAAAATAATAAAACGAATGGAAACTGTGAGATCATGAATGAACGTTTTAAGCCACTAAATTTGTGGCAATAGAAAATTAGTATTACAATACTGGGTTTGTTCTGTTCAGGTGAAACTTCTACAACTAGTGGTATTCTAGAAATGTACACAGAACAGACACTATCTAGTTTAAACCAAATAACCTACCTCCCATTTTACAGATTAAAGGTAGTGACTTGCCCAAGGTCACACAGCAGGTTAATGGCGGGACAGAAAGTAGCACTCAGGCCTTCTGATGTTCAATGCTCTTTTCAATTTTATCACTATCCTGCTTGAGATGGGAGGTGGGAGAAGAAAGTGGGGAGTCAGGTTGGAGAGCGGGTGGTATAGAATAAACTAAGAGCCAGCCAGGCTTCTTAATTACACCTTTTTACTTGTAAAAAATTTCAGAGGACCTTGAGGCCCAGAGCTGTACGCAACTTTACAGGAAAAACACACTCACATGTGTGCACAGGCACACACACACACACACAAATATAGAAATAATGAAATGTCCTGTCAGAACTGCATTCCATCCCCTTGACTTCAGGCTGAAGGGCAGTTATGTCTAGTGAAGAAGGTAATGGCTAAGCCTTGTAACTTATTCCTCACTTTGGGTAGAAACATCAGAGAGGAGAGGGGGAGATAGTGGAATCCTACTTGCAGTGAAAGGCACCCCTAAACTGGGAGAAAAGCTCACATGCATATGGGAGAGGAATGGCTAACAATGGGTTCCATTCTGCCCCAGCACTGACTTTACCCCATCCGACTGGCATCTCCTCACAGAGTGCCTTCCCTCTGTCCTCAGCAGTGTAAGTGTTGCACAGACAATTCTTAATCCACAAATACCCAAACTGGGAAGGTGATGGATACTCTTCTGGGTGGAGGGAACCCTAGGAAACAGCCTGGAAGTCTTTTCTTTACGCTCACACTATGGAACAGCGTTAAAAACGCTGGCCTGGAGGCCAGGTGCCTTGGATTTAAATCTGGTTCTCCTACTTTCTAGCAGACCAACCTTGAACAATTTACTTAAACTTCTTAATGCTTTCATTTCCTCAGTTGAAAACAAAAACAAAGGTGGGACAATAGATGGTATCTGCCCCATAGGGTTCGGAGAAGCCATGGGATAATCACACACAGCACTTAGCAGTGTTCCAACACTTAGTGAGCTCTCTACAGCTGTTTGTTCTATGATTAATAATTCCTAGCCCTACATAGGGACTCACAGGCCTAAGCAAATACAGTAGTCTCCCTCCTACAGCTAGTTTGTTAACATTCCTAACTTGGGCCATGTCTTTATCAACAAAGATGATAGATGATTAATCAATATTAACGATTTTTTAAAGATCAACCAACTGAATGGTTGATTTCCCTGACCTATCCCTCCAGTCCAGGTATTGAAACAGCCAGAGTAGCAATTCAATCTAATTCAGAAAACATTTATGGCCCTGTAATTAACACTGGGAATCAAGGAGTGGTGTAGAGACAGAGATAAAAAAAAACAGTATTTCTCCTTAAGAAGCTCACTCTTTTAGGGAAGAAAAAAGATATTAATCACAATCGCAAACTGTGATAAGGGGCAAAGAAGTACTGCAAACCAACATGCTCCTGGAGAAGAGGAAAGAGGCTGAAGAGCATGGACTCCCGTTGTTAAGTGGATCTTCATTTGAATCCTGCTTTCCATTCTTACTGGAAGTGCGACTTTGGACAAGTTATTTTAAATCTCCTAACCTCAGTCTTCTAATGTATAAAATAGAGACACTGAAAGCACTCTATCGTGCCATCCCATTGTGCAGAGGAAGTGGGGCAAACTGTATAGTCCTGCAACATAATAGATGCTCAAATAATAGGAATCCTCACTCCTTTGTTTTTGCCTAAGTAAAATAGAAGCCTTTGCAAAGAGAACGGGGCCCTTGGATATGGGCTTTGAAGATAGGTGGGAGTTCAAAAGGAAGACATAAGAGGAAAGGCAGGATGAGCAGAGTAGAAAACATCAATAAACCCTGGGAACACACGTTGTCCTTGGGGCTTTGCCAAGAAGCTCACACTTCTTTCAGCTCGGGTTTCATTTGCAAGCCGGGAACCCTTAACTCATGATGGTAACTACTTCATTGGGATGCCAGGGCAGTTCAACAAGCTAAATGCACGTAAAACACTCTGGACAATGCCTGGTACACAGCAAGGGCTTCATGAATATATTCAACTGAGCTAGTGAACACAGTGTAGCAGCTAAATTCAAAGAGCCCAGAGGCCCCACGCTGGAGTCTGGAGGCAGGGACTGCTCTGAATCGGATCTAGGAAACCACGGTGATAGTTTCATAAATAAATTGCCTTTGATCGCCTGTCCCCGCTTTGACCTCCCACCAGAAACCACCCTCCACATCTGAACTGCAGCTCACAATTCACTTTTGAGAGATTGCCAGTGGTTATTCAAGCGGTTTTATCACCAAGGAGTTCACTGAGGAAGAAGACAATAAAAGAAATGACTTCCTGCTGGCAGGCAGGCTTAATTGTCCCAAAGTGGGAGAAAAGGCAGATGCATAGAGGCAGGTGGCTTCCTGCAGGTGTCACTGCCAGAGCTCACGGGCTGCTTCATACCCTCCAGATAGAGAGGCCAGAGAGGGGGCAGCTAGAACCAGCTCGGAGTCACTGATTCTGGGCATCTTCGGGCATCTTGCAGAATGTCAACAACGAGGCTGATGGTTCCCGGGGTGGGAGACTTGGGAGTTTACCACCATCGCACCGCTTATAGGGGCACCTGAAAACCTCTACCCTCAGGAGCTGGTGAGACTGTTGGAGAAGAATGGAGCATTAAGACCAGACAGAGAAGACAACTCAAGTATCAAGAAGGGGGCCCACTGGCCACCTAGTAGCCTAAGTAACCTAATGATCTGTGTCCCAAGTGCTGGTCCCACTTTGCAACTTTTTTAAAAAAAGATTTTATTCAGTATCTTTAGAGAGAAGGACAGGGAGGGAGGAAGAGAGGGAGAGAAACATCAATGCCTTTCACCTGCCTCCAGCTACGGACCTGGCTTACAACCTGGCTTACAACCTGGTTATGTGCCCTGGCTGGGAATCGAACCAGCAACCTTTGGGTTCACAGGTGGGAACCAATCCACTGAGCCACCAGCCAGGGTGAGACCTTTGTTTCTGCTGTTCCCTCTTCTTAGAATGCTCCCCTCACCCTACCCCAGATCTTCCTTTCAACATGCCTCAATGTCCATGATCTCAACTTAAATGTCACCTCTTTGGAAAAATCTTGCCAGACCCATCCTCATCCACCAGCCGTTCTCTATCTCAGACTGTTTCTTTTCTTCATCTACTTTTCACAATGTAAAGTTGGTTTGTTTGCTCATTTCTTTGTTCTTATTGGCTATCTCGACAGCTCAAATGCAAGCCGTAGGAGGGCAGGGGCCTTGGCTCTCCTTCACTGCTGTACCCTCAGCACCTGTCACAGGCCCTGGCATGAAGTGAGTGCCCAATACATTTGAGGTGAGTGAAGGAATGAAAAAGGGCAGACTGAGGAACTTCAGATTTGAGCTCAACTCCTGGAATTTAAGCAGCGGAAGTCCAGAGAGCATCCTCACCCCTGCAGGAAGTTTAACGACCCTAAAAATCAGAACCCCATCTCTAAAAGAAAATGACATCCTTGATTTGATCATTTTCTGGGCTTTCTGTGCATCTGGGAAGGATTACGGGGATCTCTTTCTTTCCCAGCCCACCCTGTACATACCGGATAGAAGAGGACTGGAACTTTTAGAATTACGTCCTCTAGGACCTGCTTTTGCTGATTTGCTGGGGCTGGTGAGCTCAGCTTTGAGTGTTGATTCCCTGTGCTCAGGAGCTGGGTGTTGAGGTGTGGGAGTTGCTGCCCAGGATATAACCCTTTCCTTCTCTGTTCTTAGAAGAAAGCAGGGAGGCTGATAAAGAGGGAGGGATTTCCCATGCCAAGTTCAGTGTGAAAAGGTCATCCCAGCTTACACTTACTCTTGAAAATAGCTCACCTCCTATTATCGAAGAGTTGGCCTCAAGCACTTACCAACCCAGCACAGAGTCCATTTCATCAGGGACTTTTGTTCTAATGGAAAGGGCTGGAGGAAGGAATGGGCAGGACACGCAATTGTCGAAAATATGAAATGAATCAAATCAGAAGCATTTCTTCGATGACCCCAATGTCCCTGAGGAGCATTCTGCTCTCATTTTATCCCAATTGGCTTGTCTCCTCCAAAATTCTTAACTGTCTAAAGACTTGTTCTCTGTCTGAGTTTCTAATCTGCTCCTCTGTGGCTGGAAAATGGAAAAACACCAGGATATTTCAGAGATCAGAAAGCAGCCAGAGCTGTTCAAGACGGCACGTACCATCTGACCCAGCTAATCACGAAGTCTTAGAAACCAACTGGGAGCCAACAGAAGAGAAACTCAGGCCAAATCCACAGCACCCTGTTTAAACCACAATCGCCACCACTGTGATTTGCTGGTGACTAAGTGCACGCTGGCCTGACAATGGAGACTGTCCATGGGGTGGGCTCTCAGTGATAGCTGCAAGGGCATCAGAGTGGTGCTAATCCTCTACTTTGCTGTGTATGGTAGGTGGAATAATGGCCCCTCAAAGGTGTCCATGTCCTGGTCCCCAGAACCTTGAATATAAAAAAGGAAACATGGTTCAGAGGGTAGAGTCATGAGAACAGAGGCAAAGGGACTTTGCAGATATGATTCAAGTTAAGGACTCCAGGAGATGATCCTGGATTGTTTGGGATATAATCTAATCACAAGTCCTTACAAGTGAAGAAGAAGAAGGCAGAAGATTCATCATGAGAAGGATGCAACTCTCCGATGCTTGCTCGGATGATGGTGGAAGGCAGCTATGAGCCAAGGAATGCAGTGGCCTTGAGAAGCAGAGAATGGCTCTCAGCTTACAGCCAGCAAGAAGACAGTGACATGTGTCCCACAACCATGGAAACAGAATTCTGCCAACAACTCAGATAAGTAGGGAACCAATTCTCTGTTAAAAATTCCAGAAAGAAAGCCCTGGCTGGTGGCTCAGTGGAAAGGTGCTGGCCTGCGAACCCAAGGGTCGATGGTTCAATTCCCAGTCAGGGCACATAACCAGGTTGCAAGCCAGGTCTCCAGCCAGGTCTGTAGCTGGAGGCAGGTGAAAGGCAACTATACATTGATGTCTTTCTCCCCCTCTGCCTCCCTCCCTTCCCCTCTCTCTAAAAATAATAATAAGTAAAATCTTTTTTAAAAATTCCAGAAAGAAACGCAGCCAAATGGTGCCTTGATTTATTCCAGAGAGACTTCTGACCAATAGGACTATAATATATTAATACATTTGCTATTTTAAGCCATTAAATTGTGGTAACTTGTGATAGCATTAGTAAACCAACAAACTGGGTGATTCTGAGTAATTCCTTTCTTCAAATTGGGCCTCGGTCTCCTGTCAGTCAATTGCTAGATAAAGTGATCGCTAAGAGTTTGGCTGGCTCTCAAAGGCTGCCTCTCAAAGGCTGCCTCTGCTCTGACACCCTACCTCCCCCAGGTCCAGGATGGTCTTCAGTTTTCATCTTTGGTTGAAACCATTAGAGAGAAAAATAGAAAGGAGTGAGGGGGAGAGAAGATTAATCTTTCAAAAGCCACAGGTATTTCCTAAGAATATCACAGCACTTAGAAAGAAATGTCTCCTGTTTTGTCATTTGGGACTGCCTTGACCATACCCCAGGGGAATGAAGTGGGAAGTCTGGGAGAGCAAGATAAAAGCTTCACAGTCAACCGGTAGAAGCTGTCCAGAGCCTGGAGTAAAGAAGGACTCCCTGGCCTGGTGGAGGTTATAGGCAAGGTCCTGACTATCAATGTCTGCCTGGGGCACAGGATGAGGGAGTAGAGACATGTGCATCAGATATGTGTCATCATTAATTGAAACACAGTTTTGTTTTCTCTCTTTCCTCCTCTCTCCCATTTCATTTCCCCTGGTCCTATGTAGTGGGTCATAGGCCCAATTGGCCAATAGACATAAGTGTGGGAGAGGGTAACAGGGGGATAAATGATAAGGGGAAAAATACAATGAAAACAAATTTAGAAAATAAAATACAATAAGGAAGCTCTATATATACATAACCGAGCAATTTAAAGTACACAGTTTCATATTGAGTCTGGTTTACTGTTGTCTGATGTGTCAGGCAATTATAACTCTGACCTGCTGCCCTTCCTGGCCACCTAACTCCTGGACATACATTATCCTCACTTGATGTTCATTGTCTGTTTCCCAGTGAGTTGGAAGGGTACTAGGGTCCATGGTAATTTATTAGACCAGTGGCTGTCAAATTCTCATTTAACTCTGCCTAGGTCATCCTGCAAGGGGCAGAAGCCAGCTCAGAACCAAGAGCCCCTCAATTCGAAAGCAATTCAGAACATGGTCCCTGGAGCCCGCATTGCCTGGATTCAAAGTACAATTCTGCCACTTACTTCCTGAGTGACAGTGGATGAGTCACCTACTCCCTCTATGGACCTCAGTTTCCTCATCTGTAAAGTGGAGGTAATGGTGGTCCCTAACTTAGAGGTCTGACATAGATGAAAGGAGTTGTTAATACATATAATGTCTGGCTCATTGCACTCAATATATGTCATGTTTGATTATGCCCACATCATTCATCTTACCTAGCCAATCAGGGTGGGGATCTTCAGGGTGTAGTAACACCAATATGTACACCTATAAACTGAGAGTGTGAGACTGTCTGTGTCTATCTTTGCAACCACAGCCAATGGCGACAGGGTAAGATCAACTCAAATAAAGATCCTCTTTCCTTGGAGATATTGCCTTTGTATGTTTAATCCACAGAGAAGAAATAGAAGTGCATCTTTTAAAAAAAGAAGGCTCAGAATATGGCTGGGAAAACATCTAAGACTGATGGCTTCTTTCCCCCCCTGGGCTCAGATTGCAACCTGACCACATCACACCCCGCATCATCTCTAGTTTGTTTTGTCTCAAACACCTTGACACAGCTCAGTGATTCTCAGGTTGGGCCAGAAAGGGGGAATTCCTCAGACCTTTAACACAATAGAGCCCACAGTCCTGACGCCCTAGAGGTCATTTGGAAGATTTGATGGAGCATGACTTGTAACCTCCACAGCATGATTCATACCCACTGGGCAGCTGGAAACAGGAGGTCCCCGCTGGATAAGAGAAGCACTTGTTACTGCAGATGTGTGACGTCCTGCGCTCTCTCAGCGGGGCTGTCTCAAATGTGCTCAGAGGATTGATGAGTGGCCTGCATGATCCACAGAGCACGCAGTGCTCGGCCCCAGACACCATCCGTTTAACCCTCACTTCCTCATTTTACAGATGGGAAGACGAGGTTCAGACAGTGGAAATGCTCCGTTAAGATAACTCAGAATGTCTCCTGACCCCCAGGGAATTATTCTTCCCACCTCCACCCCCACCCCCACCCCCACCCCCACCCCATTCGGGCATTCACAACCCTTCCTGACTACTTACATCCTGCACAGATCATGATACTTGCGTGAGCAACTTTCACTATAGCCCAGAGCTTTGAGAACTCTATACACAAAAAGGGGCCTGAGTGTTGGGGGGAGGAGGCATGATCAGGACCAGTGCTGTAGGGAGGAAACAAACGTGCCCAAGTAAGAGCCCAACCTGGCTACTCAACAAAAACAAGAACCTCCAACAGGAGGTTTGGATAGTTCATGTCTCTCATTCTTTCACTCAGTAAATAATATTGAGAACCTACGTGCCAGACCCCATGCAAATGGCTGAGGATGCCTCAGAGATGAGCCTAGCGGGACAGTCCCTACCCTCAAGCAATTTGTGGCAGGGACAGGGGTACAAGAGAACCCTCAATCAAAACAATCAAGTGTTCAGTAAAGAGGCAGAGAAGGAGAGGAAGGAGCCTGACAGGAAGGCTTCTCTCCAAGATACTTTGCACACCCCTTTCCCATCTGATTTCTGTATGCAAAGGCTACTCTCTCCGTTTGGCGCAGGGAGAAACAAGGCAGGCGGTGAAAGGGCCAGGGACTCCAAACCACCACCCCTGACTCCAAACTTCTGGCGCCTTCTACGCAGGGCTTGGAGATCATCAGGACCGACAACTGAACAGAAGCCTGTCTCCGGTGGGGCTGGGGCTCCCCACTCCGAGCTCCAACCTCCCCCGAGGCCCAAATCGTGTGTAGAAGGCAGCTGGAACTTAAGGGCTGCTGGAAGGGAAAAAAGGGAAATGCAAAAGTGATGAAGGGGAGAAACGAGGACGAAGAGGGGATAAGAGGAGAATTGAGAGAACACTAGGATAGCGGGCAGCACGAGGACCGGAGGCCCATGCACGACACCCAACGGCCCCAACTCACCCTGATCCCGTGCCGCTGCTTTTATAGCGCACGGCCCTCACCGCGGCTGTATCGCGCCAGGTCTGCGGAAAGTTCCTGGGACGGGGACAGTTCGAGCGCTTCTCTGGGTCCCCGGAGCGGGAAGCGGCCCCCAGACCTGGAATCTTCGGCCCAGAACGCCCGGTCCTCTGAGCCCTGGGAGGCGGGAGCGCGCAGCAGGGGCTGGGCGCGCGGCTGGGCACGGGGCGCTCTGACCCGGCGGCTCAGGAATTCGCGGCCACCACGGACCGCCCCCGGAAAGCCCGGGCGGCTGCCGCCACCCCACTCAGCTCCTCCCCCTGCTCCCCGCGGGCTGCGAGTGGGAAGTGAGCCAGCAAGAGAGAGGAGAGACCGAGGAGTCTAGGTTCCCCTCGCAGCCTTGTCACGCTCTCGTGGTAAGGCCCTGAACAGTCACCTTGCCCAAAGGTGGGGCGGGGGGTCCTCTTTCTGGATTGTCAACCAAGAGGGCTGACCCAAAACGTGTCCTCCAAGAGCCTTTCCAGCTGTAATCGACGCAGCTGGATTTGGATGGAGGACCCAGACCCTCAGTTCCTGCTTTGCTAGGTACTGAATGTAAGATCCTTGGCAAGAGACTTTGCCTTGTTGACTTTTCTTCCCCTGTAAAGTGAGGATGCTAACACCTGTCTCCCAGCTCTGTTGTGAAAGCTGACTTAGAGTAGTGATTTTCGACTTTTTTCATTGCATGGCACACCTAACCTAAGACTAAAATTCTGTGGTGCATGTATAGGTATATCTATATGACAAAAATGACAAGGTATAATTTCGACAAAAATATGACAATGTGACAAAAATATGACCAAAAAAAACCGTATAATTTTGATTCATTCACACAGGATGGCTATTGTTCTGTTGGCTGTGGTCATTTTTTAAGTTGACAGCCTAAGGGGAAAGAAATCAGTGTCCTTGTGTAAATGGTCAGATATTGCATGTTTTAAAAATTCTTGCAGCATACCAGTTGAAAACCACTGACTTAGAGGACCAGCATGCAGTTGGTTGGTTGTCTCTTGTAATGTGCCTCTGAGCATCCTGTTTATTTTCTGGTAACAGTGAGCTAGCCCAGTGCAAGGTGGATCAATGGTCCATAGAGCTTAGTTAGCCTGAGAGGGGCCTGACATGCCCTACAAGGCCCCACCCAGCTTCCACACGGAACAAAGCCAACTCTGTCACCCCCTGCCCACGGACCAGGACTGTAGGTCCTATCTTGACACCCACAAATTTTTTTTTTAATTTTATTGTTGTTGTATTACATCCATCCCCTTTTTGCTCCCCTCTGTCCCCCTCCCCACCCACCCATTCCCCCCAAAGTCAATCCCACCTGTTGTCCATGTCCATGGTTCCTTTATACTAGGTTCTTGTCTAAGCTGCTCCCCTTCTTTGCCTCTACCTCCCCCCTCCCCCCAACCCCGTTCCCC